>PQXH01000030.1:0-265008 GCA_004786125.1 Botrytis tulipae
TCTCTACTCTCTACTCTCTACTCTCTACTCTCTACTCTCTACTCTCTACTCTCTAATCTCTACTCTCTACTCTCTACTCTCTACTCTCTACTCTCTACTCTCTACTCTCTACTCCCTACTCCATAATACATCCATATAAAACCCAGCACTCACAAAACAGAAAACAACACAACGATCAAGACAGCTATTTCATAAAAGCAGTTCTAAAAGCTAATTCTCTAAATATCATAATCATATACAATCTTGAAATACATATTTAGAAAGCCAGCCTATCAAATTTTTCGAATTCGAATGTCCCCCCCCCCCCCCCCCCCAAAAAAAAAAAATTTTTTTTTTTTTTTTTTTTTCTACCTACCAACCTGCCAACCTACGAAAATAACTATAACCACCAAGATGAGAGGAAATGACATACATATAAACCGAAATATATACACACCCACAGAGAATAACTATATACGTAGACAGCATAGCATAGCATGGATATGAAACATGAATATAGACATTCATAAATATATAATAAATATTTAATTTAACATAAGAATATTGACAGCAAAAGTAATATAATATATAGATGCTCAATATAGAATTGCATAAGACGAAAAGCGCTCTCTCTTCTTTTCTTCTCCATACTTTTCCTCGCCTTTCTTATCTTTCTTCCTCTCGTGACCAACTCCGCTCTCCTCCCCATACTAAAACATACCCCCATCACCCCTTCCTTCTCTCTGTATATGTCCCAAACTCCCCGTCGTAGGTGACACAATTTCCTCTCTGAAGCCTTCTACCCTCGCACCTCTTCCATTTCCAGTATCAATACTCATCCCCTCTGGGATACCCATCCCCATCCCTGTTGCAGGTGCCGGTGCCATTATGAAACCCCCATCATTACTACTTCCACTCCCCTGACTCTTGGGTTCCTGTTTTCCCTTCCTCCTCAATCCACCTAGAAAACTCCTACTTTGTTTTTCCTGTCTATTAAGCCCAAGTCCCCCTAAGCCCTTTCCACCTGGCGGACTAGAGGCTTGCATGCCCAACTGTTGTGCGCTGTTATCTGACGGTGGTGCATAAGGTCTCTGATATTTTGAATCTTTCCCAAAAGTCGCCTCCCAGAAATTTTGTTTCTCTTTCTTTTCTTTATCTTTACTACTCAAGGTAGAGATCGTGCCTATTCTTTCACTTCCACTGCCTGCGGAACCGGGAGCGCGAAGATATGTTTGGCTTGTATTATTTATACTGGTAGCATTGCTATTACTCATTGAGTAGTCCTGCCAAGGAGGTGGGAGGATAGGATGTTGATGTTCTGAATCTGGTTGGAAATACGATTGTGTTGGAGGGAGTGGGAGAATTTGAGGGGATTCGTGGAAATGTGTATTCTGGAGACCTTCGACTATATCTTCGAATTGGAGAGAACTCTGGTCGGCGACGCGATCACCGTACTCTTCGGCTTTGAGTATACATTCATCGGTGCGCTTCTTGAGAGCTATACACAACTCGTTGAATTCACCAAGATCACCTTCGAAGTATTGAGTCATGGAATTCGAGGTTCCTTCTAGCCATAATTTGACCAAGTCGGCAAAACTTCGTGCATGGTCAATCAAGTACGGCAAAGAAGGAAATCCTTCTCGAGAAGTGGGAGGTAGTCTTGCGAGAATGGTAATGGGTGTGGAATACGACGCAGGAACCGCAAATGTTGTACGATCCGGGGCTATAGCACAAATAGAATCGAGAAAATCCTTCACACCTTGACGATGCTGATAAAGAAATTTGTTCATCGGTTCCATCCATGACTCTTTTTGACCAAAGCTTGATAAATTTGCCAAGGCTTGTAAACTTTTTGCTATCAAGGTGAATGTTCGCTGAGCTTTCGGTTGGGGATGATCTGGGAGTAGTCCGAACAGTTTTGGATTGAGAATAGCTGGGCAGAAAAATCGTAAAAATATGAATCCAGAGACACTAGTGTATGCAACAGTACGAAGAAAATCTCCGTATCTATCTTCAGCAACCGCACGGATGTACTTGAAGATTTGTCGCAATTCTGGTGGACATCGAGTTGCAGAATCTGCTATTGATCTCCAGACGTCACTAGTTAAAGCAATCAACGAGACCCAATTCTTCTCGAATGCACCGTCGTTATCAATTCTTGATGGGTCGACTTCGCAATCAGGATTAATGTTGTTGATGGTACGAATTTGATCTCCCAAAATTTCAGAGAGATATTCCTTCCCAACTCGTCTCATGTGAAAATCAAGAGCTTGCGTTAGTAAGGAGTTTCCTCGGAACAAAAGATTCGCTTCAGTGTTGAGACTTTTCCCCATGTCTCGAACCGATTGTTCCCGCTCAAGGGACGTGAAGGAAACCTCATTTGAGCCAATCCTCCTGCTGTATCTAAGTCGTTTTGTTGGTGCTTCTTTTCCGATGCCATCGATTTCGTCTTCAACTAGGGCCTTTAGCCATTCGGATCCATTTCCAGATACTTGGAATATATTTATCAGTGTTTCAGATAATTGCCTGAGATTATTGGGTATGACTTGAGATATTTGAAGTGTCAACCCATTATTGAAATTATGTAGAAGCTCAGAGATTGGTTGATAATCTTTGGCAAGAAGTACAACAACTTCATCATGTCGAAGTCTCATTAGCATCTCCCCAACCTGCTCTTGATTTTGATCCAAAATTGGCCACCATGCCTCATTATCCTTGCCTCGCTCGAGCTTGTCAACAGATATTTCAACTACTCCACAGATAGTTTCTACTTGCTGGTCCGCCACTTGAACGCTTGAACTTGACAAGAATCCTTGCACGGTTAGTTGTGACATCTCCATACGTTTCAAAACTATCGATAGTTTTGGTAAATAAGGAGGCAGATCCGTAAATTCGCACTCTTCTCGCCAAAATGGATTTCTGGTCTCCAGCTTTGTTATTGTACGCGCGCGAACCTCACCATCAAGCATGACCTCTGCAAAGTAGTCACCGAGAATCCCATCTGGCTCTGGCCTTACCGAGTGCCTGCCATACTGGGGTAACTCTGCCCTGATACCAGATTTTCGAAATTTAGCTTCAACGATTCGCATGTTGAGAGACTTCTCAATTCGGAACATATCGATAGTTGAAGAAGGATATCCCTCAGGCAATTCCTCACCTTCGGCATCAGCTTCTATTTGCTGTGGGGTATCATGTCCATATATTTCTGGAATTGTGAAAGCCCTCAAGAGACATAACCAAACTTCGAATACCAATCGTGATTCTAATGCTAGGTAGATAGGCCTAAATATGGACAAATCTGTGGATGTAGAAGTGTACTGTGGAAATATGGCAATGCAATATTCTTCTCCCAATACTGACTTGTCAAGCTTTTGGATTGCGCTTCTGGACAATTGTGGGAGCTGAACGACTGAAAGCAACAAAGCATCATTTTCGGTCAAAACCTTGAGATCGCCATTATCCTGAAGTATACAGGATATCCTACGCCACTGTTGTCCAGAGTTACGCAGATGTCGCGTTGAACGACGAGTGATAATGGACTCAGGGGATAAGGGTGGCCCTTTGTCCCACAAGAGGAGCTTGGCTACCTTGATAATATTTGTGTCTTTATTACTATACGCGGAACCTCGTCGATCCACTGCTGCGCGTCTGTCGTCGTGATGGCCTATTGGAGATTTCAGCGGACTTGTCAAAGATGACGCTAGCCTGATCTGTTGCCATGGTAGTATCGCTGCTAACCAGGGATCAAATTCAGCAGGGTCGGTTGGTAAAAGACGAAGGTCCAAACCGAGACTTGGATTTAATATCTCCAGACACCTTACTTGTCGTTCCAATGAGTATATGATCGGTTTGACCCTACATCCTCGTAGGTCGGTTGCTACAGCAATGTGAAAAGGTCCTTTATCGTCGTCCTCATACATTAAAGAGCCTTTCACGTTGTCAATATAACACACACCTCGATACCATTGCCCGCGTTCTACTGTCTGATACTCGACTTCACCCCTCATACGACCACGTAAACTTTTCATGAGACCCAATATTTTCTTAGTGTTCCCAGTAGGCACAGGATCTGGAAGAGAATCGACGGCAGGTATATCTACAAATGCTTGAAACGGCGAAGTCGGCCTTGAGTGCTTTTTAACCAATCGTCTACCCGACCCCTTTTCTTTTTTGAGAGAGTTGGATTTAGTCAATGTGTTTCTGTTAGAAGTGGATGGATATCCGATGGCAGTATTATTATCGGGCCGTGGCTCGATGTCATGGAAAGATGATGAGTTTGTGGAATGTATTGAGCCAATTCGCTGTCTATTCCTAGGAGCCCCTCCCGATCCTGATCTTTTTCGTGTGGTAGCATCTACGGTATATGTTCGAGGTCGAGATCGAAGACTCATGGTACTCTGAGGAGGCTTGTCAATGGAGTCACTGCTATATGAATCATGGAAAACCAGGCCTTGACGACGTTCTCTAGGCTTTTCTCCGCCAGGGATCGATCGCGGCGACGTTTGCACAGATGGAAAGAGTCTAGGCGGAGTCTCTAATATGCTTAAATTGTCGTCTGTTACCTCGACAGGTTCGGGTGTAACTGTGCGAATCGTTGTATCCAAGCCAGGACCCCGCGATCGTCGTGGCTCACTCGGAGAGAATCTTCGTGCCAATGTCTCTGCCGCATTCTCTCCCCAGTCCCGCACAGTGTTTTCCCTTCCAGACGACCCATTATAATCTCTGGTATCCATACCTGGTGACAATAGACTCATCCCGCGATTCCTTCCTATGGAGGTTTAGAAAACCATGCCTAACCATCCAAACCTCAAAAAGATGGCGGCCCCGGTGATGTTAGAGAATTTGACGAGCTCGCGTATTCGAGTCTTGATATGTGCGGAAGCATGCAAGCAGAGTTGTCGAAGATGGCATGGGTTCGTACTGAACAATTTGAATTGAAGATCTTCGATACAAGCTGTGGCGTACGTGGGGAAGTCTAAGATGTGCGCAATTGATTGTGAAGCTTCTGCCAGTCTTTGTACCGCGCAAATAGCGTAGATCTTTTGATTGAATGACAAAGCTTTTCTTTTCCTTTTACCGATAGAATTGAGTCCGCTCCCAATGTGCCTTATGGTTTCCCAATACCGATTGCGAGATTTGAGAGTTCTTCATCATCACTAGCCATATACCATATATAACAAGTTTAACCAAGATTCCGTCGAATCTACTTTAGCGGGTCGATTTTTGCCCTTTGGAGTATAGAGGTCGGAGCTTTCAAGGGTTGATAGTTTACTAGTAGAGCTGGGCTGCTGGGGGGTGTGGAATATTCCAGTCCAGGACCAGGCTTAAGGTAGTAAGAGAAAGGGAATAAATAAGGCCTGAAGCCTTAAGTGGAGGGGAAGACAAACGCAATTGCCTGTCGCCTTATATAGAGAGATTCAGGTTGGGAGCTAATTGACTGGGTAGGTGATATATCTATGCAGAATTCAGGGGATGAAGTAGATTATGGGACGTTAGTGAAGCGAAAGGACAAGAGAAAAGAACTGGGGAGAAGGTGATGATGAATAGGTACGTGTTGTATTCTGATTGTAAAGTACTACGAGTACGTAGGTAGGTAGGTAGGTAGGTAGGTAGGGGACATATACGAAGTCTGTACGAAGCTATGAGCTTTTAACGATGTTATGATGAAGCATTTTGATAAGTACGAAGTATGAGTAAAGTACCTACTAGGTATGACTGTACGAGTGAGTTGTGCTTTTTCGGTCGTATCGGAGCACCACCCAGAGAATCCTTGCTCAATATCCGGTAGTGAGGAAAGAAATGATAAATGATGATAAAAAGTATATTTGGGGAACTTCTGGAAACGAGGTAAAACAAGGTATGTATGTACTGGTGATAATTGGGTACCAATCACATCGTAGATCTCTCCAAGATTGCAACGGTTGGTATTATCGCGGCTAATGATGAAAGTCATGGTACATGAATTCTTAATTGATGCTTTTAGCATTGTTTCAACATTCATTCAACGGGTAGACGGTATTGAAACTAATATCTTTAGTGAGGAGATACCAGATCAGATTCCAGACACTATCTACTAGGTAATCACATTTGAAGAAGACAACAGCTACTAGGTACAGTAAGTACACCCAGCCACTAGACAGATACCGATCAAGTTTTCAACGCTTGATTTTGATGCAAAGGAAAAGACCCTTGGGTACCTATGGAGATAACATCACAGGAGTTGGGTATTCTGCGGTAATGGAATTGATAGAGGGGAAAGGAAGATGCCATAGATCATCTACATTGATACCTACCTACCTACCTAGTAGTACCTAGTAGTATTCAAAGACAAATTTGTATCGCCGCATATCATTTCCATCTATAAACTTCCTCTCTAACCACCAGTGAACTCCACACATTTATCCTTGGGATATTAAAATCTAGAATCGCTGCTTATCCAATATGAGACATTAGACAGATGAAATAGTATCGGGTATGGATAATAAACATCAGTACGACCTCGGCATTCATACAATATAATTCATTCCTCACAATATCTGTCACATTATCTCAATCAAGAGAACGACTCATATCATAAAAGTATTACCTCGACCCCCTTCTTCCAGAGTGAGGAGCCTAGGTCTAGTTTAATACATGAAATGAAACACACGGACAACTATAACGGCACATCATATCATCAATCATCTCACAAGACAAGTGCGCCTAAGAATTTAAATTGCTCCACGTCAGTCGTAAAAAACTACCAATCCCAAGGTCGAATGAATCAATGAATAAAATAGAGAGTAAGATAAGTCCTAATCCGGAACGCCAGTCACTGTTCGCTCAATCGAGTATCTCATATACACAGCAATCCATACCCCCTCCCCTTGTCCCAAACTACAATTGTTCCAACCCTAGAAAACCCGCCAGATGTATAGCAAGCAGTAACTGAATAGTAAACATCATCCATCACACACAACAATTCAACCTCGGATCCAATGACTGGCTTATCTGAATGGCGTATCCGGGCCATCAGAGCTTACCGGGCTTAAAGGTAAACTGCGAAGGCCACCACTAAGATCGCCGCTCCCGGTCTTCTTTACAGCCTGTGACATTGTCTCTATGGTCAATTCGCCGCCATTTGTAGGAGAGTGAAGTGAAGTCGGACTGGCGAGACCAGTTTGTTTTCGAACTGGCGAAAGCTCAACACCTTTCACGGAAGCTGACTTACTAGTCGGGGGTGATGTTCCGAATCCAAACGACGATACTGGTGATCGCACAGGCGAAGGTGAACGGTTCACACCTGGTGATATACCTGGTGATGACAACGCACTGAGTCCCGCAATATATATTGAGTCTCTATTGCCAGCATGTTCTGCGTGCTCTGATTGCACTACATCTGCAAATGAAATGAAGCTTAATCTCCGGATGTCTGTACTATCAAGAGCACCGTAGTTTGATGCCGCATCGTCCTTGTCGGGGTGGGCCACCAAGTCGTCTGTCCACATTGACGCGCCAGGTTCGCTACTGCTGATACCACTCATTGACATTACTGCTGGCTGATGAGAAGAGTGCATAACGATTTCCACTGTATCCGGATCAATGTCATGGTTGGTAATAGCTTGCGACGATGCATCTAGGACTGGTGGAATATAATCCTCTGTCTGTATATGCGACGGAATTGCGGGAGAATTTGGCTGAATAGCACTTTCTTGCACATCACGCTCGAAGATTTGCGAACCTGCAGGTGACACTACACGTGGGGAAGATGAGAACAATTTTCGACTTGGTGGTGATGAGGGGTGTTGGTATGGATAGCTTGATCGTGGAGGGGAGTTCGTCATCTGCGTCTGCTGGAGAGGGCGGATCAATGGTGCATTGCCAGCAAGGGTTCCATCATCCTTCTTTTTGCTCTTTACCCTTTCATCGTTCTTCTTTTTTCCAAATCCAAACAATCTTCGCTTTCCCGACTTTGCGGTTCCGCTCGCAGAATCACTCGCATCCACATCGACCTCACTGTTTTCACCGGGATTCGACAATTTTTGGTTCGTTGGTGCTTTGAATCCCTCACCTAGTAGAGGGGCCTTTGACGTGGTTATAGATTGTTGGCCTGTGGGGACGGGTGTGTTCGCATGTAAAGTACTAGATTCCGATGCGCTCATGATGACGATTGATAGAGAGATTTCGGATTTGTTTTTTTTTTTTCGATTGCGAGGAAGTAAGTCGAGTCGAATCTCTGGTATACTATTTGCGAAGTGTCAGATGAACATGAACAAATAAACAAATGGATATGCGCTGTGGAAACTTAATCGCATCATAATGGATGTTGGCGTATGCGCCTTAATCACACCAATACTTTGGAGGGTCGCAGACTTACGCGTGCAGATTATCTTTGGGAATTATCAGCTTGGTTCCGGTCAATAAAAATCAGAATTGGCCAAAGAGAGAAATGTTGGAATGATAAGAACAAAGAAGAGTCGAGATTCAAATTCAAAGATTGAGCTGAGAAAGAAAAATAATATGGATTCCTATACGAGTATATGAGATCATAACCGTCCAACAATAGACACATTCAAAGGCATGACAATCTAGACAATTATTATTGTAATGATAATGATAATAATAATTGTAATGGCAATTGGAACTGGAACTGGAATTGGAATTGGAATCATAAGATGATTTCACCTACCTTTCTTTCTTCGCAAGAATGGGTGGTCCAGGAAGCGGCAAGAATCATAGAAGAGGGGTGATTTCCTTGTGATTGCTCGTGATTTCTGGTGATTCCTGGTGATTCCAGTTGTGAATGAGATATGTAACTGTGTTATGTGTGTTATCTGCCCTTTAAGAGGAGGGGAAGGATTTCGAATTCAATGCTTTTTAATGCAGGATTTTGGATCTTCCTTGTTGATGTTGTAGATTGGAAAAGGGTTGGTCAATCAATCATTCATCATCACCAACATAATCAAGTACTTTGTTGAATTTCATGAAAACAAGTCGCCTGACATTCAAAAAGTTGGAAACCTCGAAATGAAAATGATTTGGGATAAAGAGCCTTGTCTTGTCGCAAGGCTTGTAAAAGTTGTGATGGTGGAGGGTGGGTTGGCTGCTTGGTGGGTGTCCCGTGTGGTAACCTTATTGATGAGGCAGCAAATATTTTTCAATTCGTCTTTTCCATTAGATGATGAAATGTGAATGTGAGGAATACTTGATGAGTTGTTGAGTTTTACCTTTGATCAAAACACTCACACAACCATGGATCTCAGAATATTACGTCGGCCCGTCGCCAGCATCTTCTCTGCAAAGCCTCAATGCCTATTATCTTTGAACGCCACGGCTCGTCGACATGAATCCTCTTACAGACGTTCCAAGCAACGTTTAAATGTCAAACCAGATCCAAATTTTGTCCCATCAAATGGTGCGCCACAAGATCACATTATTTTCAATCCGCCGTCCTCCTCTCCATCCGTTTTTCACACCCCTCTAAAATTCCTCCCCAAAGACGACAAGAGAAGAAAGCTTTTAGCAATCACCCAAGAACGACTCAACGCTCTCTCACATCGGTTACCACCTCCAGTCAACCCGAAGCAGCTGAAGTATGAGAGGCATCATTTGAGTGAAAAGGATGTTGCGGAAATTAGGAGGCTGAGGGCGGAGGAACCAGAAAAATGGACTAGATTGCAATTGGCTAAGAAGTTCAATTGTTCGTCAATATTTATTGGTATGATTACAGAAGCATCGGCAGAAAAGAGAGATTTGGAAAGAGAGAAGTTGGAAGCCGTAAAAGCTAGATGGGGACCGACGAGAACAGCAGCGCGGGAGAATAGACAAAGACGGATTGAGTTGGCAAAGAGGGATGAGTGAGGGGTACAATGGGGAGGATGTTACAAAACGATACATTTGGTCGACTATTTGTGGAGGTGTGGAATAGAGAAGAGTTGGCAATATAGCACAAGGTACTATGAGTCTGTAAAAGGCTGTACTGTGTTGCTCATTGCGTGTATAAAACACAACACGGAAATGCATTGTCAGCATGAGCGTTATGTATAACGTAGGAATATGTCCAAAATCCGCATGGAATTGCGATTGCGAAGCCCTACAAACGTTCTTATGACATTCTACGTTTTGCTGCCAATCTTATGTATTTATAACTAATATGTACGCCTCTACAGCCTCTGGTTGACATTTACATATTAAATTTGATATCAACTTCATGTTCAGCTCTCGCTTGTGGTTCAAGTGACCCTTGAGCATGACATATTTATCTATTTGTTCATTTATTGGTAGTGTTGATTTATGGTTGCCGTCATCATTTCCATTGAGAAATATTACGCGTCGAAATTCGAATCCCCAGTTTCGACTACCAATTTTTCCGCCTCACATAATCGTTCGAGTATTCCGTAATTTTCGATGCTATATACGCGTTTCAAAGTCTGGTTATCATGGAATCATTTAATCATTTCATAGTTCAAAGTTCACAACATAGGGAATACCTTCCACAATTACATCTCCACAATGATCTCTGTTCATTCCATTGCGGATCGTCAGCTATGGACCGCATGAATTATTTGCACGGAAGTGAAATGCTATCACCGGGTGAAAGACAAGCCTTTAACACAACACCGTTGGAAGAACCAGAAAAAAATGACGAGAAAAATTCAGTCGCTACCTAAAATGCCCAAAACGCCCAAAATAATCTTTTGCATCCTTCCTTATCTTTACCTTTAGTCTCTTCTCATCCTAATTCAGATGCTCTGGCTACTACATATCCTGAGTGTAAGCACACGTAGCCTATATTCTTTGAGTACCAATCTCCGAGTCGGCAAAAAATAGACTGGGTTTGACCACTTGTTAATTTCAACACTTCCATTGTCTCCCTCAGCCTTGATGACAAGATACGCTTTTGACAAGATTCAAGAGAACCAAAGGTCATTGATCTTTTGTGTATTTTCAGTTTCCACTACCGCCGAAGGACTCATCTGTGAGTCGGACTCGGTTTCAAAACTTGTATTTGCATACCCTACTATCTATGGGGTCTTGTACCACGACTTTTGCCGCTTCCCGATGAAATCTCAGATTGTTTTGTTCTATCCTCATATGCAGAAGACGCATCCTCCCCCCCACGAATTGATGAAGCTTGCTCTGAGGCAGTATAGTGGGAAGGAGCAACGATACTATTGCGTGTACTAGCTCTCCTAACACCACTTGTGTCGCTTCCCAATGCTGACATATTAGATTGATCTCTTTCAATCTTATATGCAGACGAAGTATCTTCCTTGTCGTCTCTCCCACGAAATATTTGGGTACGTTCATAATCTGGAGGATTAGGGGTGCCAGCTTTGGAGTTTATCGATTCTGGAGGATTAGGGGTGATAGCTTTGGAGCGTGTCGATCCTGGAGGAGTAGGGGTGCCAGCTTTGGAGCTTTTCGATCCTGAAGATTTATGATCCCGTTTCCCAATCTCACGTGCATAAGGCTCATTATCCTTGTCGTTTCTCCCATAACTTATTTGAGTATGCTCTTTTTGTTCATGATTTGAAGGAGGACCTCTGTTAGGTTGGTACTTGTTTTTCAAATCTCTCCCACTCAAACTGTGACGATCGGAAGCTCCAGTATTGCTTCGAGGGGGTCCACCATCCAAAGACCCACTGGCGGGTCCCTCACTCAAGGCTTTGGGCCCCCCCGGACTTGGCTCATCATCAAAGACTTTGTGTCTGTTTTGAGAATTTGAGGAATTACTGGAATGGCGGGAAACTGCTCGCGGTGCCTGCTCATTATTGTCTCTTGCGCTTCTGTGAGTCGGGGCACCGTGTCTTGAGCTGGTAGCAGATTCTGGCTTGCGCTCGCTTTTTTCTCGGCTCGAGACACTTCCTTTCCGGGAGGAATGTTTTGTATTTCTATCAGAACCTTCATCTCTTCTGTTCCGATCCGAGCCTCTGTCAGTATCTGTAGGTATTCGGTCTGAGCCTGAGGGTTTCTTGTGGTCTTCATCTTCGTGCGAGCGACTCTTTTTGAACTGAGTTATCTTAACTTCTTTTTTCTTCAAAAATGGTAATCCAGGAATCGTAGTTCGAGTCGTAGTTACAATTTCGTCGGGGGGTGATCTTGAGCGTTGCTTTCCTATTTCTTCATATTGAACTTTTATCTGAATCGGTTTTTCGTGGCTCCGGGACCTCCGCCGTCTTCTCGACCTATGGCTATGGCCGTCTCCTGCCTCCGAGTCTTGTCCTTCATTGTGTTTACCAAATTTCTCGAGCGCCGCCTGATGTTTTTCAATATCTCGTATCTTAGTATCCACGGAAGATTTGACGGTATCTCCCGGGCTTAATGATGGTTGTGGTGATTCACGACCCCCGATATTGAGATCTTGAGTTTCCAACTCAGGTCTTTCAATCGATCTTCTGCGCTCGGTTTCTCCGCGGGTCGATCCGACACGACGAGATTTGTGAGATTCTGTTCGTTCTATTCTTGGATGGAACGATCCAGCATGAATAGGTTTGTGAGATTCTGTTCGTTCTATTCTTGGGTCGGACGTTTCAGGATAACTATATGTGTGAATTGCTTTTATTTTGGAGTCAGCTTGGCTGCCAATTCTAGAGTTCGTGCGAGACGCTGCTGATGACATTTTGCCGATATTGCCAAAATGAAGTTCGATTGTGTAGTATAGCTTCTCTCGATGAGAATCGCTTTGATAGCCCAAATCTGGGTTAATGAGATTGAGATTGAGATTGAGATTTTGATTGAGATGATAATGCTTTGTAGTTGATAGTATACCTCATTTATATAGTTCATATAGCACAAAACAAACATTCTATCAATCTAGAACTTCGAGGCTGCAATCTGAAAAATTTATCAACCACTTTCTCAGCCAACTCTTTGGTGGTATTTGAAAAAAATAGGCAACACAGTAAAGTTGTCCTTGAATCTAGCTCAAGGCGCACGTCGATATATGGCTCCAGCTGGACAACCGACGTGTCCCCATGAATAAAAACCTCCATCCAACATTCGAGATGAGATCCGACAATCAATATCTCGAGTTGAGATTAGAACGAACGGATGTTTGAAGGTTTCTTTTTCTTATAAATATGAATTTTTGAATTTTTGACTTTATATTGTTTTCGTTATTTGGACATCGAAATTTGTTTGGGTGGTCTGGTGCACTGTCTATGTAGGCGTTGTTCGGGCGCCTCGACCAGAGGGTCCAACAAGTAAACCAGGTGGCTATTTTAGGCAGTCACATTTTGTCATTTATTTATTTATTTCTCCTCTACAAAACGCATGATATTATCTTAATATCATTCACTCTTGTCATCAAACTCTTTTATTTCACAAAATTCAAAGACATTGTCGTTGATTACTGGCATTATTTCATATTATCTGTATACTGTATATATACAACCTAGTCCCTCATTATTTTCAACTGGAGAGATTTTTCTATCACCTTATTCAAATTGACGGTTACTCTGGCCAACACCCCCGGATTCCCTGGCTGGACCAGAATGAGCAAAATCGCACTGTCCCATATCAACATGTCTTTTCGTCTCATCATTTGTGCATCCCACATAATTGTTTGGAAATAGATGGGCTCGATCTACGCTTCTTCCCAGTTCCCCCTTAAAAACGTGTGCGGCCTTCCTTTCTTCATGCTTGTCTCGACGACCTCGCTCTGCTCTTTTATAAACCTTGTCACAACCTGGTATCCTGCACATGTAACTACCATCGAGGGTAATACCGTTTATGGTGTTATATTTCTGGATAATCTCCTGTGAGATGCGTAAACTAGCATGCTCTACCTTCAGATGGTCAATATATCTTGACTCCTGAGAACTCCAATAGGCACAGTTCTCATCCACCCCAGAGGCACAGTAAAATCCAGTTTCGGTATGATGTCCTTGATTATGTTTTCGCAAGTCCTCGGGTAGTTTCCAGCCTTTGGGAAAAGCATTACACCGGGTGCAAAAGTATCGATCCAACTTCCTTCTTCCAGTATCTCCGCGACGGTTTACATGATTTCGATCATTCCTCTCTTGAAGCCTCCGTTTCCTTGAGCGGGTTGATGATTTCTCTGCGATGCTTGGTGGAGGTGATCCAGAAGTTGACTCAGATCTATAAGATTCTTCGCCTGGGGATTGCGATCTAATTGTCATAGACTCAGTCATGTCGAAAAATGACGAGGCGAGTTCCCGTTCTGGTTTAGAACCTGACGACGCTGACCGGAATGAATTTACGCTGGCTGTTCTCGATATACTAGCTTGACCGACCATGCATGATGGGAAGATTACTCCGGCGTATTCATTGATCTGCATAGGGTTTGCTGCTTCTAGTGATGGAATATCCCAGCACTGCTTGAAACGTTGCTCGTTGAGGATGCTTTGTGCTTCTGTAATAACAGGAAGTGGCGTGATTGGTCCAGTGTTCATGGTAGTACAATCCCAAAGACTTGGATCAATATTTGAATTGTAGATGGATTCGGTGCCATATTTAAGGCTTGGGTATGAGGCACCTTGCCACAAATAGTCATTGTACTCTGAGGAGGTAGTAATGCTATTTTGTGCTACAATGGCCTCGTGTTGACTATTTCCAGTATTTCGAGGTCTTTCTTCTGATATATTGAGATCCTCATCGTGGATGTGAGAGGAAAAGTTAGTGAAGACTGCGTTTGGGGGCGAGCTATACTCTGATAATGTATAATGAGGTGGGCTATACGTTTGTGAGGTATAGGTTCTTGAATTATAGTCGGGGCTATTGCTCAAGCTCCGGCAATCGGTATCTCGAATATACTGATTGCGATTGTCCTGGAAGCTGCAGTCTCTCTGGACGTAGGATTCACTTTCAACCCACGTCATGATGTGTATTCAATCCGCCCACAGTCGATTTACTGCTGTCTATCTGCCAATGAAAGCCTTAACGGAAAAAGGATTGATGAGATCTGGAAGGCACAAGATGTAACGCAAAGCCTGACCGGCTTATCAAATTTGTTTTGAAAAGATGATTTGTGTGTGTGTCTTGGTTTTGGTACGTCAACATTTGTCTCGACCACTAGATTTGACTAATTGCTAATGATATCTCTTACTACAAATTTCTCACAACGTGTACTTATACAAAGCATGTCGATGATTGTCATCATTTCCAACCATTACTGGGCCTAAGTCATGATCCAGATCTTCCTCCAAGGCTCTATCTCTAAGAAAATTTCTCCATATCATCCCCATATGTCAACCACTATGTACGAAAACCACTAACCGACTACAGAATCTGCCTTTCGACCCCAGAAGCCTTGCTTATATTTTTGCAACGCAATTTAGCACGCCACACCGTTTTACGAAATGAAGAATACGGCTCCACATGAACATTACCTGCACTATGATACAGGTACTTCCAGGTATTTCCCCACGCTTACGCTTACGACAGCCAAGTTCAAAGCCCCGTTGGTATGTATGAATGGTCTACCGCTTTGCTTCAAGCGAAAGCAATGGATTTGTGATTTGATATTACAGCGTTATTTTGCTCCGCAGTTTTGCCCCACTTCTCTGAACAAGCCTCGATGTTGCCCGTTCAATACAAAATTACACAACTCACTTTATCAAAACATCGGTTCCAATTCTTCAAGAAATGCTCCGTAAGACCAGATGATTGTGTTAGCATACTAGTTTGCACGAAATGAGCGTGTTTTCGTGCAGCGAGATATACCCCGACACGTTGCTATGAATGAATGCGACAAAGAAAATGCTAACATATGAAAATACAAATGTACTACTGCAAGAAATTAAGGTTAGGGTTGAGGGAAGATAGCGTGGTGGATCGGTCAGACAGGTGGGTTCTAACCGCCAACCCCCTGGTCATTACAAAAAAGACCCCGTTTCATCTACTTGTAAGGCTTTCCTATGTTTCAAAAAATTCTGGAGTCTGGAAGAGAAGGAAGAAGAGAACACTGCAATGTAATTTCGAATTTGCATCCTCAGGACTGAAAACCTACTAATGATAATTTTCGTGCTTGATCATCATAAAGTACTGTTCGGAAGCGTAAGGACCAATTATCCAAGCGGCAATCAGAAAAAGTGGAGAACGTAGGATTCAAAAATGGTAGGGTATCGCTGCACATACTATATTTGATGTTGGTTGGTATCATCCGATAAGTTTAATCATAATATAGTTAACATTTGCTTTTTGGTATGAGTGCTGACGTTCAGAGAGAAGTTATCTTCCCCAATTGTCAACGAAGTAAGGTAAGCGAGACACGTGATACGGGGCCAAGTTCAAGCCTGTCGGATGTCTTTCCATTCGGTGGCTGTACCCAAGGGAACGGATCATGGCCTGGTTATGACCCATGTTCCGGTCATCATTTATTCCTCTTGGGCTTTCTATAAGAAGTGCTGAGAAGCATGAGAATCCCAAAGTTATGATCGAGAACTTTCGGGTTGGCCTACAATTTGAAAACATGCCAATCTGCAATACCGAGACTGCGAAATATGAGTTTGAATTACCAACAAACATACATGGAAAAAGGGTACTCTTGAGTAATGAAGCCTTTCTAAATCAATGTATAAGGGGTTCTTGACTTCAGACATGAATGATAAGAAGAGGTTCCTTGATTTCAACGAGCGGAATCACGAATCACGAAATTTCTTGCAGATGAAATTATCTGCAATCGATATCTTTATTGCATTGGCGCACACCTCTTTGAGATGAACAAAGACGCTATAAGATGTAGAGAATTGAAAGATATGAATTATATTCCGGATATCTCCTCTCTCCGCGATGTCTGAGCTAACAATCTCAAACAAAGCGAGGTGAAGTATTTCATTTGCATTCGGTATTGTGTGAGTCGGCGGGACTTAGTGGTGAGATGAATTTACTAAAACTAAATTATAGGTTGAAGATTCTTGGATTCGTCGATAGATGAATTGATAGCAGTTATTTCGAAACTGCTTGAGTTGTTGAGATCCCGCCCTCGTTGCATCTTCAAATTGCTTCGTAGGATTGATTTGGTTATTACTGGGCAGTTGCTACTTAAATCTGATTGTTTTACTGAGTGGATTTCAGAGTTCATGGTTGCTGCACAAGAAGTCGTACAGGAAGAAAGTTTGTTGCAGACGATGGTCAAATATTAGCATTGAAGAGACCTCCTCAACAGTAAAGACTTTCAACCTTGTGCTCATTCGAATACAGTATATTGCTATTTATAAACACACACAAAAAACACCTATATTTTAGAAATTCTGTACTTGTTCCCCAAGCTATCTTCAAATCTCGACTGAACTACTACCCTTCGAGCCGAGCAAATCAAAGAACCAACCTGCTTAGTTCATACATGCCTGCTCTTCGATTGATTTCTTCTGGATATTTGATAAAAATGTCAGACATTCAGATAGACTGTAAAATCAGTGCCGGTAATCTAGTTTGCAAAATAATCCTCAATAAAGAGGATAGGAGATTTTACAGGCAAATGCGTAGATTGTTTACACACGGTTCTCGGTATTTTATGAGACAAATTGAGGAATCAAGTATAATTTCTCATCTATCGATAGGTAGACAGAAGTATGTTGATCACCAATAGAGGAATCTATGTATTGTTCCAATCTTAATGCCGAGTGTCTTCCTGTTCTCCCAGAGACCTGAAAGACACCTGGATTGGTATTGTTCCATGGAATTTTATTAAATTTCTGTTTGTTGTGATACCCGTTTATGATTGGCGTGTAAATTGACTAGGAAGATACACTCTCGTTAGCATCTCTCCATCTTGCGTCTAGTACCGCAATATATAAGCCGAGAGAAAACTGGAATTCATGAGCCAAAAAAGATATCACTTGATGGGTGGTGATCCCAGAATTCACAACTGTGTTCTGAACGATTTCGTGTACCGGTCTGTAGATGTAAATCGAGATGTTAACATTTCACGTAGGCGAAATAAAGAAAAGGGGTAAGATTAAGCTAGGGCTGCTAATAGTATGATTCAAAATGTAGAGTCAATCTGCTTACAATTATGATCACTTAACTCAGTACTTGCACTAGACCTCTATGTGTAAGATAACCCACGAGGCCTCTTATATTGGATTGGGACCATTTGTGGGTATGCGAGCCAGTAGTACACAAGTATAACTGTATTTATATTCGTTGTGCATGCGAACCAATGCACACAGTATTTTATTACGCATAAGCGGAAGTGGCTTTTTGGGAACGCTTTGCGGCCGCTGGTACCGCACGCCTTTCCCTTTTGTGGATAAGTCATTAAAGCTCAGGCTTCACAACTCGCAGCAGGAAAAAATCAAACCCTTCTCCGCTACTCAAACTGAATTGAACCTACAATTCTATCTGCTTCACCTGAAATAGTTTTTCTTTGAAGTCAATTTGAGAAGTAAACTAGCGTTTATGCGATATCGAATGATAGACATTGAAAGCATGTTTTGAGGTCAAACGGAATTGATGAACTGTCCTCAACCACGTTCTCACCCGATGCCTGGAACATCGATACTAAATATTGATCTAGACAACTATGAAGGCTGAATTATGCCTCAAATATTGAGCCCATTAAGATTTTGAACAACTTTTCTTTGTTACTGTCTTTCCACCAATACCTGTTCATAAAGGCCTCGTAATGTCTCACGGAAGTGTCTGTAAGATTATCTCGTGTCGAGGAATTTGTGAGACTTTTCTTTGATGGAATATAGTTTACCGTCTTAGAATTTGTTGTTTTCAAGTTGGGCGGAAAAGATTGTTCTATCTCCATCTTTCTATTTCCACAGGAAGCTCACATTTATCAATAAAAACACGAGTCTTCCCCTTTGAAATCTCATCTTCATATTCTTTTCAGCAAGCATCTCTGGAAGATCTTCATCATTTTAATCCTCTGTTTTATTTCTATTTCCTATCTTTAAAAACTCTCCTTAATCTTGTCTGCCTCAACGTCTTGATATTTTTTCTTCTGCTTTTTCGCTAGTATGACAACAACTCGCCAAAATGTGCAGGCACAGGACATCAAAGTTGGCTGTATACTGTTCCTTCCAAGTACAAGCTTTGCAGGGGATTTGGAATGTATGTGGTCTGATGTCAATGGTCATCCTTGTCGAAACAATGGACGTTGTATCTTGAAGCAAGAGGGGCACGATCACCCTGTAGTGATCATTGGAAAGCATTATGAGCCCAACGGGATTATGCCAGGCATACTTAAGCTATCATTTGTTCAAGTAAAATTCTTTGCAACAATGGTTGATGGTTAGTAAAGGCTAACAAAATGCTGATTAGATGACTCATGGTACCTTCCGCAATGCTAGTATTTCTGGACCGACGATTTACTCCCCCCACGGACATTACGAGGTTGACCAGAATACTGGGCGACTGACTTTTCCACAAAATTTCCGCTCACGCTACTGGTTTCGGGGTATTGAGTACCTCCGCCGTGGTCCAGGTAATTTTCGAATCCCTCATGTTTTCTTCGCCCCGCCCAGAAGCTTTAGAACTATGACCACAGGTCCTCAGACACGAGCATACGATTCACGTTTGGATGAAGGATCCTATTTGAGGTTGATGCAACGACTAAATCTTGAGCCTAAGCGATATGTACATGATCATCACTTGGACGATTATTGGCCTGCACTTCCCACTGGCGACTCAGCCAAGCATGAACAACCATCTTCCCACGCGAATACCAGTAGGCCTTCAAGTGTTGGACAGGCGTTCAACCAGCCGCACGGTCATCATATCGCAAATCTTGGATGTATGGAAGATGACTTGGAGTCATGCCTAGCAGTACCCATCCTTGACCCTGCCCCTCGCGGTAAAGATCCTTTAATCTTTTGTTCTGCAAAGAGTGCGCGCTAATCAATTCATTCAATAGGCCGAATCCATTGTGTCAACAATCAATCATCGAATAAGTCATTTCCTACAATGTGAGAATCCTCGTCGAGGAGTAAAATATTGAAGGCAATTTCTAACTTTTGTTTTTAGTGTTGACGGGGACGACCCAGACCAATCTTGGAACGAAATTGCAATGCTATAGATGGAAATAAGCTTCGATCAGAAGTGCGTACTTGGAAGACATCAGCGGATACTTAATATTTAATTCTCTAGACTGCGTTGCTTTTGTGTGATTTTTCGTCGAACATTTCCAGTCCTTACTGTTTTTATAGCCTCATTCAATTTATCGTTCCATCATCCTGACCATCTTTGATTACATGATTCTCGAGAGTTTTATTATTTCCAAACAAGACTACGGTTTTGACTCGTCTCTAGACTAGACTCGAGCTACATGATGACGAGTCCTTCTCGTGGTTCGCATCTGTTCATGGCGAACCATGATGATCATTCGAGGCAGACCTAAAGTATCTCGGATTCTATTGCCCTGTTCCTCCCAATTTATGTTGATGCCCAAATCAATATTGTAAAGTCGTGCGGTCCAAGGTTATCCCGGAGCTGAAAATGGTCTGATTGCTAGGTCTACGACGGAAAACTTATGGGGAAAGACATTTTCCTGTATTCTTGTTGTAATCAAGGAGGCGTGAATTGAAATTGGAAATTCCTAAGATTGTCACATCGAATAGCTTCACGATCGCATTTCGCTTCTCTCCCCGATAAATGATATTTGATAAGTTATGGGTCAATCAAATCGAAAATCTGGAACGTCGTTCCATGTACATTGATCCTGTAACCTGGATAATGACATACAAGTAGTTTATACGGTTTCTTCGACCTATGGTTCGTTCAATGGCCGCTTTATACCATGTGTGCGGTACATCCCGATCATCCGAAAGTTTCCCGCGAATTTTGAGCCGCTCAACCTTGGGAGGTATGGAATAGTCTTTGGTGTTTGTGCTGTTCTTGAAAAATAAATCATTGGTTACAGTAAGGGCAGTGATCGCAATTTTCCTATTCCCATTCGCACGGTAGTTCTAGCTTTCCAGCAATTGGTACGGCTCCAAACAGTTCGATTTGATGAGCCAATAACTCGGTAACCGCGCTCTAACGATAAATGAAGCTTTATAACGACAGTAAGAAATAGTTCGAACTCATTTGTTATGATTCTTATCATAAGAAGAATTGTACTTGACTTAAGTTGTAGGGAACGAGGCTCAAGGGTCATAGATTGTGCCTAAGCGCTTTCTAAGAATCAGATGAAACGCTGTGGACGGTAAAATGCGGGGTTGGATTGAAGGAGGGGGACGTCGCAGTAACTTGCTCGTCGTTTTTCAATAGTCGCAACAGCCGCGAAAATCCATCTCTTAATAACTAATCATGATGAATGTTAATAGATAAAAGCCTTATTCCTTTCAATGGCCAAGAATCGCATACATTTAGTCCTGCGAAAAAGCCCTGGAGAAGTCCTGCGAAAGCTTTCAGTCCTTTTAGATGCAGCTCTCCAAATACGGAATCTATTGATTCGAAGCGAATGTCACCCAGCTTTATGTATGTCAGAATGATAAATTGATACATTGGTACGGGATATAGACCCCAAAGTACCCATATCTCATGCATCTCAAGGCCTGTAACTTTTTTTACAGCCCCCATAATCGGCGCCAGATTGCTTGAGAAGCTTTGAGTTGCAGCATATCTCTGACGAAAATGGAATTTATCGGGGGCTGAGGGATCAGTTAGTTAGAGAGGGATGGGGGCTGGTTATGAATACAAGTATATCATTTAGACTCTGCTCTGGATCTTGAAAAAAAAAATCCGAGTTTTAATAACTTGATAATTTCGTGCTCTTTTTCACAACCAAGACTTCCGCGCATGGTCAGTCTTTCTTCTGGAGCCTTCCCCTTTTGTCTTTCACTTCACGATACGGACTAAGAAGTCCTTCTCATTCCTTTCTAGAGAAGATCCTTGCATGCGATAAGGTTGAAGTCTACAGCGCTCTTCACATCATCGGATCTTCTGCATCATTACACAAACCCAAAGTCTTCTGGTAGAAAAAACTCGTAATTATCCATCGCCGAGTACGTTTCCGCAGAGGAATTTACACTGTCCCCCGGCTCTACACTCTCGTTGATCATGCTTCCAGCTTCCCACACCCACTCACTTACCATGAGGCAAACGAGGCGGACATCTATTGAAGTAATAGTACCACTTGCGGCATTAAGGATGAGGACTGACAATTCTCTAAGGATATTTCTTTCTCATTCTATTGGATTCTCCCTGCCAATCGAATACCGTTCAACGAGTGCACCCACCGCCATACCGTACAGTCAAGGTTCAATTCGAAGGACTATGAAGCTGGTCATGAAAAACAAGTCACGGCAACATATTACAGTTTATTCCTTATGCTGCAGCGAGCAGCTTTCCTTGATTTAGAAGATATGCAGCTATTGATATATAAAGCTATATCTTACGAGTGATTAGAGCGTATTGTACCGCACAATCGCCAAAGCAAAGCACACCCAGTCTCACAACACGGGATTACATTGATCCCGTTTCTCATCCCAGATTATCAGAAGGTCTCGGGCTATCTCAAAAAATTACATCAGTTCTTTCACTTCTTTGACTGATGTCATTGATTCCCCCTTATCTAATACCAACCGAAAATACTGTCTTCAACACCTCCCGATATTCGAACATCGACACCAACATTGCAACAAGTCTTCGATAAACACCAAACTCATCGATCAAAACTTAGTTATAGTCTTATCCTATTCATTGGAATGGTGCAGCCTTGAACGCTTAAACTAACCCTGCTTTAGTCCCTTCCTCCATTGAAAACATTTTGAATCACTCGCTCAACACTCATGAGCAATCAAGTCTTCACCACCAAGCAAAGCTTTTAAGATCAAGACTCGAAGGCTCATGCACTTTCGCATCTTCCACCATCGCCTTTGCCTTCATTGGACCAAGATAGAAAAACTTGAGAAGTCTGATTTCAGGCGGGTGTGCTGCCGAAGTTCCAAACAAAAAAAGAAAGCAACTGAAAAGAAGACATTCACCATGTTTGGAAGACGTTATGGAATACCAAATCCCCTCCACATTTCCACCGCTGGTCGAAACGAGCTGGAATGCACCGGATCATCACATCCTCGTGAGTGTTCTCACAGGATGAATATGACGGAGTACCTTCGGACCAATCCAACACTACCTTATCGAGATTCTATTATGAATGGTAGCAGAAAGGAATCAGCACTATCCCCGCAAAGCTTATTCTCATATGATGGTGAATACCTATCTCCCAGTCTTAAGAAGTTTCAAGAGGGCGCCAAGGATAATTTTTTGATAGAACTCTCCGGGGAGAGTAATTTTCATGAACTTCCGGATAGCAGCCTCTTGCCAGAACTTCCAGAAGACAGTCTGGATCATTATCAGTCAACTCTAGTCGCAGGTCGTAGCTTTCTTAACAACAAAAAGCGAATATCGTCCATTTCACGAGCCATCGTGTCTCCAAGTTCCGCATCCAACAGTTATTTCCAATCTCTTGACACACTTGAAGCCGGCTTAACAGTCATTACAGAGTGTCCACGTGTTGATGGTGAAAAAGTTGGCTATAGGACCCCATGGTACAATGAAACTCAAGATTTAACTCCTAGTGCTGGCCATGGCCTATCCAATACTTTTGGCTTTGGCAACACTGCAGAGGCTGAAATGGTCGATAAAACCGCTGAGATACGAATCCAGATGGATGCAGCGTATCTGTCGCAAGATTCTTCGATTTCCATGCCTCTCCAATCTCCCAGATCTCTCGGATCAATGTGCCCTGCGATTCAGACGGATCTGAGAAGGTTCAAAAGCAACCTTGATGCCACTCAACACCAAAGGGGACTATTTGAAGATTCACCTCAGATTTCATCGCCAGATACTGCCAGTACGAATACTAGCGGCGAAACATTTTCAAGTGATTCGGGCTATGGCCCAAGAGCCCCCCAATCCGACTATACTTCTGCAACCAGCCCGAGAAGTCTTTTTCCAGGAGACGAACAGTTGGGGTTTGAGAATGCATTTTTCAGTAAACCTGGGCAGCTAGTAAGCCCACCAGAATTTAGTCACGAAAGGTACTTGGACCAAAGTTCCAGTCCGCAATCAAAACATCCGATCGATTTCAATGCGTTTCGCCTTGCGAATATTCACTCTGAGCTCGATGATTTGTGCAGAGATCAGCACATGCAAACCTCATATCTTTCTGATTTCAAAGATGTCATTTTCGAGTCTGGGGAGATGGAACTTATTAACAATTCTTTATCCGCATATCTGGCACAAAATGTCACAGATATTGATCAAAGACTTCCTAACAACAACTTCTCCATCGACGATGCTGCCCAATACCTGCAATCCACAATTCAACGCGGATTTGGCTGCTTGAAAAATATTGTACCCGGAGCAGAAAACTGTGAGACAGCCGACGCTGCTATTTTCACTCCGGCCATGGAGACTGAAAATCAATACGCTCCAAATATCTTTGGAACTTACGAAGAAAAACACGCATCTCCGTGGTCTGCGGAAAACGTCAGGTAGGTAACATATCCCTTCTCGGAGAAAATTTATGCTTACTAGTCTTTATAGAGGATTTAATAAGAATTTCAATTTCGCTACCATACCCGAGACTCAATTGCCAATAGAAGAAGAACAAACAAGAACATCCACTTACGACACGCCATCCCCGAAGTCTAATAACAAAGTCATGAAGTGTTCTTATCCGGAATGCAATTATGAGCCGAGCGGAGAAGACCAGTGGAAATTAGGCAATCTAAGAAGACATGAGAAAGAACATAAGATAAGCCTGAAGGATCGGATTGTTTGCAAGATGAGTGACTGTAAAGCGACATTTACAAGAGCAGGAAACCGCGATGCGCACTTAGAGAATATACATGGCGCTGTAATCCTTAGACAAAAGCGGATTCGAAGAAACTCAACGGCGGAAAATACAAAGCAGCCAAGAGCCGGTAGAAGAATTACAAAAGTACCACGAAAAGCCGGCGGATTGATAAACAGACCTAAGCAGAATCGATCACAATCAGTTCCTGAGCTTTTGAAAAGCACTGAATTCTGAGGACATCTCTTAAATAGCCCGTTTTATTTTTCAATTCCTTTGACAGGAATTACTTTGGAGGATTTTGTTTTTGGGATGGTCATTATGATACTTGTCGGTATGAAGAAGCGAAAGAGCTGGTTTCTTCAATGATTGGAAACCTCCAAAGAATGTCCCGTATGGTTTAATGAGGATTTCTTTTTCATCTGGATCTGAGGAAGGGCCGAGCTGCTTTTTTACCTTGTTTTTTCGGGCTAATGAGCATTGAGGTTCTCTGTACCTTCTAATTTATCATCAAGCTGGTTTATTGTTTATTGGGCGGGTCCAATGGATCAATGAAATACTTTTATTAATTGATCATACCAGCTAGCTTAACTAGCATTTCACTTGAATGAACATTTCATTCATAATTCAAGCTCACATCTCCGCATCATTGACTTTTCAGTAATATGAATACAGGTATTGCAAGACCTTAGATGAATCGTGCTAATCTTTCTCAAGAATAGAGAAGAAGAGTCTTTTGTAGATTCTAGAGACTAGCTCTTGGCATATGAGGGCAACGATTAGACGCGAATGAATTCACTTCAAAGCAGCCGTCATATTGATTATCATGTATTGTTAACTCCGATAAAGAAACTGATGGGAGGAATGTATGAATAGATTATCAACTTTATCGAGTTTCTGGAGCCATCTTTCCAGATTCAATGATGTAGAATTTAACTTATAAAGCTATCCGAGTGTATTTTTTGAACACAACTTCCAGGGTTCCAGCAGGGAGATAAGAGAACGGACTAAATCATAGGATACTGTTCGATATCCTCAAATTGCCCAATATGAGCTCATGTGCCAAGCCGTGAAGTTAAATTTTCTAAAAATAGACTTCGTTAAGAGTCCTGGGTTGAGACAGCATATGTATTATTAGATTCACATCACATACTTCAGAATACCATGAAAGGACTTGACGATACTAGCATGAATCAGAAACTTGACCCAAGCTTAGAAAGTCCTGTGTCGTCAAGTCCTGCACATTCCTTTCTGCGGGATATTAGTCCTGCCGGAGGACCTCCCAAGAGAACACCACCGAGAAGGATTCTTCCGGAAAATGCCCACCCCAGTTTCCATGTGAGATACACAGTACCCTGATCAACTATCTATCGTCTCTCATCATAAAATGACCCATACTACAGCCCCCAACTGACACCACGTCACCGTGCACACATACGGCATGTTTTATCCCCATTATCATGGCTTGGGGGCTTGTATAGCCACGATGGATGCGGATCTTTGGGGGCAGTGATGATTTGAACACAGATGAATTAATTAAACTATATTGTCCACACTTCCCAGAATCTGCACATAGACACAATAATCTTTCAACAGATTTCTTTCTCCGCGACATTCGATATCAAATTAAACCCCTCATTCTCTAACTCATCAATCATCACCATGATTCCCTCATCCCAAATTATATCCACCATTTCCATACACCCAGAGACAAATCACAAAACCGCGAAGAATACCCAGCACTAGCTTCATTCATCTACGCCCCGCAGCATTCCATCCTCTTTCCCATTCTTGGAGTCCGGCTTCCCGTCTCGTTTCCAATCCTTGCGGTACCCTCTCGAAATTCTGATCATCTCGCAAATACACATTCACATTGTCTCTTCCAGGGGCCGGCAGACTTTGAAGCGAATGCTGTGTAAGCTGTGTAGGCTGCACGGTCTGATATTGTGTTTGGAATTCTTGTTGCTGGTTGTATTGTGGAGCCCACGTAGTCGAAGTGTTTTGATAGGTGGTTTGCTGGTACTGACCACTTTGGTAAGAGGGGTTTTGATAGGCTAGTTGTTGGGTTTGGGGCTGTGCGGAATAGGATTGGATATATGGATCTTGCTGGTATGGTTGTTCTTGGTAGGTGGATTGTTGATATCCTTGAGAGTGTTGCTGGTTACTTTGTGGTTGCTGATATTGAGTGTATTGAGGAATTTGACCAGGTTCGTGGGGATTTTGTGTTCTAGATCAGTTCGTGAGTTATGAGCAGCTTTTTGGAGAAGATTTATACTCACTGATACGTAGGATTATTCCTCGACATTGTGATATAACTGTTGCAAGGACGAATCTTCAGCTGTTTGCGATGGATGAATTATCTTGAGACTCTCGACTTGATTTCAGAAGAAGTAATCGTTTGTTGGATAACGATGAATCACTACCATTAACTTCATTTATATATTTTTCTTTGCTGCTATACTTTACAACTTTCCAGCTCTTCCTTTCGGAACATACTGCAACTCTGCGTGTTTACTTCAGAGGTTCCAGGCGGAAGAAAAATCAAGGAATCTTGCCTTGGAATCGTACGTGGTGAGTCCTGTACGATGTTATGAGCGCTAACTCGTTGGCTCGCTTATTTTAGGGGGGGCATGACAATTTTCTCTAACACGCCTTTGATTTTAAGCTTGCCCAATAATCAGTCTTGGCCACTAATGCCCTAATATTGACTCACTAAAATGAAACGCAAGTGACTTCTAGCAAAGTCCTTTCCGTATCTATCACCAGTAACATGGTCTAGGTCCTATTGACAAAAAGAAGGACTTGCGTAATTGCAGTGGAAATGTATCAAAACTGCGTACATTCGATTCACTAGCGATAGGACTGGAAGGAATCTGCATGATCTCTCGGTATGAAGGACTCACATCAGCTAAATTTTGAGTTTTTGCAACAGGATCTCTTGCCGAGAGGCTTGAAAGGCATGTATCTGGTCTAATGACTACCCAGTGTGCAAGAATTGCACCAATGAGCAGTAGGCGGACCAGGAATAAGCTTCTACAGATCAAATTTCCTAAGTTACACGGAAGGATAGAGGTGCCGACCTTGAACGCAGCTTTCACTGGTTTCCAAAGGACCGTGGAAAGCGATCAGTATGAACTCAAGAAAACCATACATGCAGACAACCGCAAAAAATTATCACCCCAAAAGATCCATTGAGGACGTGCTTCATCAGCGAACATGAGTAAGAAATATTTATACAGATTCGAGGATTTTCTCGGACTGCCTCGCACACTTTGTAAAACCCTCATTACTGACCAAATTGTGATGCATTACCTGTGAGTTCACAGGCGGGCAGGAAATTTGCGAAAATTGACTCGGCAACATCTCTTGATGTATTAATTCAGGTACTTTGAAATCCAATACAGTGAACCATCACAAACTAAACAATACAAAAACAAATTCTGATATCAAACAATTGACAAATAGATTTGTTATTGATTTGACAATTGAGAACTGTCATGCATATGACATAGCGCTATATTTCAGAACTAAGAAAACTAAACGACAAGGTAGATGTGCCACTAGAATAACTACTCTGCCCAGTAGTTTATACTATTAGATAAGAAATAGACATGAAAGATATGACAGATTGAATGCATTCCTGCTCAACAATTTAATAACCCAAAAATTATCACTATCAAACAGCAGCCTGCACCATTGAAGACCTGCACGTAGCATTTAACATGTAACTTGTGACTATGACACAACAACGAAATCTCATCTTCATTTTCTCTATTATTATTTGCTGCAAGACACATGTGCCTCTTTTACCCCAAACTCAATCGCTATGACTCAACCCAGCAGTAGATATTCCACAAGTGTTGTCAGCCAAAACTCCATGCTTACAAAATGAGGTATAGTAATACACATCTGTACTATGAATTATATGCAACTCTATCTCTTTTCTCAATATAACAAACGCACTGTATCTCCATAAACCCTGAAAACTGACACCTCAATACGGTGGCATACCAACATTACCTTTTTCATCACCACCAATCTCAATACTACTCAGTAAATCTTGGAGATCTACTACCTTTCCATTTTCTTCACCCCATGGCATACTTGAGTATCCACCGGCTCTACTCTTTGTGCTTCTCTTTGTGCTTCGACCGGTTCGAAATGCTTCGGGCGAATGATTTTGCGCTTGGTCGTGAATGGATATGTTTTCACCCACAAGCGAGGATGGAAGTGGTGGAACAGGGGGAACTGTTGTGCCATCATGTGCTGCATCTGCTCTATCTCGTGATTTCGATCTCGATCGTCCGGTCGAACGCATAGAAGCAGATCGTTCTACACCCGAACTATTCTGCTGATTGTACGTGTTGATAGATATCTCTGAAGCTGAGAAGTCATAACTAACCATGCTCTCACTACTTGCATCACTCTGTGGCGCGCCGGCCCTTGTAGCTGGTAAAGGTGCTGTCTGACCCGAGAGTACTCGTTTTAATTGATCAACCCTCGTCACTGACCCACGGCTTGATTCGCTAGCAGGCGCATGTGAATGCCCACTACCTTTTCTTAGTTTGTGCATGGCACCAATCCCGCTAGTGGTTCCATATGTCGAATTTGCCCCACTTTTCGGATTTTGAGCACCAGTAGGAGATGCTGTTCCACTGTTACTACCATTACCGAGTCCATTAATAGTAAGGAAATTACGATGGCCAGTGGTCATTGTACCTGCACGCGATCCACTGATTGAGGCAGTTTTACTAGTTTCCTGCGCAACGGCAATCACAGATTCCTTATTCCATTCTGACATCATTTCTTCCTTGATTCTTTCTGGCATGATAGTATCTCGTGTCGATGAAGGCACATCCGCACTAAGTATCGGATGGGTAAAGCTTCGGCCAGGAGATGTTGGGGGGCTGCTTGGAGGAGAATTTAGAGATGCTGCATATGATAATGAGATAAGTTTGACCAATTGAAAGCGGTCATCAAAGGTTGACAAAGAGTCGGCTCCAGCATAACTGGGACTTTGTTCTTGTTGAGAGGCTACTTTCCCCTGTGGACCAATATTTTGGAGTTTGATAGGAGGAAATCGAATGCTATCAGCCCAAAACATAGCCTTTTGACGTTGACGGATTTCGTCTTGGATTATCTTGCCAACGGGTGACATCTCAATTTCGAACTTCTCGCACAACGCCCAGAAATATCCATGGCATAGACTTCCGATTCGGACTTTTTGAACTGGTAATTCAAATGATTTTATATCTTCTTGTAATCTAAACATCATGGGCAATCCGCTTCTGATCGCATTTACTCCCAAATGCTTGACAAGACTTGTGAGAAGAAGATGTAGTAGAAGTATATCGTTCTCGTAGTCTACAAATTGCAAAGCATTCTCATAGATGGCAAGATGTAAAAGTTGTGAAAATGTTGTCCGGGATGACGGTCTAGAGGGTTTCTCTGCTTTTGATGCATTTGAAACTGCTCTCTTCGTGAGATTGGTAGCTGATTCGTCCCGTGCACTTTTCGCCAATCCCTTAGGCTTCTCATCAAAGATTTGCTGATCAGTCTTTGTGACCTCGCGATCAAGCCACGTCAATAATGCATCAGCGTACGCTCTTCTCACACGCCCATCTGTGTCACGCAATAACCATTGTGTACCCTCCCAAGTCTTGATTGGAACTCTATTTCTTCCCAGGTTTCCAGCAGTCATAGTCTTGTGACTTGCCACAAGCAAAATCAACTTTATTGATTCCAGAGCTGTGATCTTGGCTGTATCAAACGAAAAGAATCCATCAGTATTTGGATCTTCCGTCATATTAGTGCCAGATAATAGAGCCTCTGTAGCAGATTTTGGATCTTCAATCGCTGCAGCAGTGCTTGGAACAGGTGATAGTGTTGAAGGCTTCAAACGTAATAAGATTGCTGAAACCATGTCAGATATCTGATCTGCATAGTAAACGTGCGTGGCCAAATCTCCTAGACAATTCTGCAATCGGGCTAAAAGATCCTTCCTAGTCCCTGTTGGTACCAGAGCGGGTTCAGATGTAATTGACGCATGCAAAGCACTAGCATCGACTTTTTCATCGGCTCCATTATCTGGCTGAAGATGAGGTCCACCGACATTTCCAAGTTGGAGAACTATCAATATGTGCTGTATCAACCCCAGTAAAACATCCATTACGCTCAATCCTATCAGGTTGATATCAGATTTGAGTAAAGAGTCTACCATGGTGGCAAGAACAAGTTGTTGCATAAGAGTGGCCTCAACTTGGTCAGCCCGCACCAAACTATCCATGGCCGTCACCAGAATGACATATCGATCTTGAACTGGAGTCCATCTGGCAATCATTTCAAAAATGCGTGGTGCCCATCCTTTGCAATTGTCGTTTGGACCATTCTCGATGACAGATTCTTTCTGGGAAACTCGATCTGCAATAAAGTTCAATACAGCTGTCGTAGCTCCATGTATCTGAGCTCGATTGTTGACGACAAAGATTTGTTTTAAACATTGTGTAGCTAAAACACCAATGTTTTCCTCGGCCAGCTTATCTGCGTCTGCAGTCGTTCCAGGCAAAGCGGTAGCGTTCTCTCCGTCTGTATCAGCAGTTCTGGCCGTCGCATTGCTTGCCCTTCTCTTTAGCAATGACCTATCCGTTCCAATGTGCTCTTCTGTCTCAGCTCGTTGTTGCAATATATCAATGAAGTCCTCATTATCCGTCCAAATATTCTCTAACAGTATCGGCACAATGACGTCCAATTGTCTTCCCGCCACTGTAGACAAAGCTTCGGAAGATGCCACGCTCTTGACAGCTTGTAAACCAAGACCCCTCCATCTAATAGCGACTGGTGCGCTCTGAGAATTACTGCTCGTCTGTGTTCTTGTAGAAGCGAATGACGCGTAGATTCGCACGATTTCCTCGTATTGGTGGAGATATTCCTGATCCGCGGAAAGACTTGCCATGTCATGATTTTCGCAGAAGACCTGGAAAGTGGGGATTGAGGATTCCACCATGGTGACATCTTGCGCACGAAGTATGATATTGAAAATCTTAAGAACGTAAGGCGCGTACAGAGGTAGGTCTCGGGGTGCCTTTTCGATTAAGGCTGCTAGGATTTGGAGGGTAACCTGCACATTTCTATTCTCCCAATCAGCATGTATCATAGCTGAGCTTTGGACTGATCAACAAACCCTATTCTAGCTCTCCAAACATCACTCGCAGTCTTCTTCTCCAAGAACTCCCCAACCTTCTGCACCTTACTCCTTCGTGTCGTGGCATAAAACAAGAGATAACTCAATTCACTTGAATTCGGCTTGACATCGACTGCCCCCTTTGTCGTCTTGGGGTAGCATTTCAGTATAAGAACCTGATGCTTGGGACGGCATTTCTGCCGTATGGCATGCATTGAATCCGCGGCGCAAGAATTCAAATTAGAATCTCGGGGGTTTGTTTACTTTCGCACAATCGCAACGTCCTTGCTAAATGGCGAATCGAGTAATTTGTCCAAGTGAGGTTTGTTCTGAAAACAAGTCTCAATTGTGTATGACTAACTGTTATCACGAACACGTCGTCAGCTGAAATAATAAATTAATATTGAGGTTGTTTGGGCCCTGCTGACCGAGACTTCCAGGTTGTCTGAGTTGGGAGTCGAATTAAAATCGCTAGGCATCAAATAAGGCTAAGGCTGATTATACCACACATACCGGTACTTTGTACAAACAAGATTTCGGTGAACGGAATCCAAACGCTCCGGGATGACGTAAACGAGGCTGAAGAGCCAAACAAGCAAGGCTACGATATCAAATAAATGAGCAATGAGAGTCTGGTAAAGAAAAGGGTTCTCTGAAGGTACATTGGTGAGAATAAAAGTACCTGTCGTGTTCGTTTCCTGAACTTGCTAACAAAGTGCCATAGATTGCATGAAACTTGTTGTCAAAGAACAGCTCAGCTAGATGATCCACAATCACATGTCAATGCACAGTCAATGCAGAAGAGCTGAAGTTTGCAAAGATTCTCTATTAGCCGTGCATAGTTGTGCAGTTTGACAAGACTTTATTATATTCATGTGTTTTCATATGAGAATACAAGAAGTAGTATATAAAAACAAGATCCAGAATATCTAATGCCCCCTCTCTTTGGGAAGTTTATCGCTCTGCCCTCGGCCTGCCCCAAGAACCAAAACGTATGAAATGGTATCGAAAAGAAAATCTAAAAGTCTATTAAAACACAATTCTGCATATGTTCAATGTTCAATGCTCAATGCTCGTCCCTCACTCTCTCCCCCCATATTCTATCTATTGTACCCTGTTGTCGGCTCCTCAGAATTATTTCATTACATCAAAGATTCCCTTAGATCTTGGCTTTCTCTGTTCCGTCTTGGTTAAGTCTCACAACACCCTGCAATACCTGTTAGCAATATACTCAATATGATTCCGCGAAGGAAAACCCTACCTCCTGAAAACAAGTAGCAATCAATGTTCCATCCTTAGTGAACATATGCTGGGTGACCACTCCTCTCCCATCTCCAGACCATGGACTTGACATCTCCGTAAACATCCACTCGTCTGCTCTAAACTTCCTAGGTTCATGGAAATATATAGTATGGTCTAGACTAACCATCATACCAACCTCTGGCCTCCTCTTTTCATTGTTCAAATCATCCCCAAATCCTTCGGCTTCTTTTAATTTCTTCATATACTTATCGTCTTCGTTTTCTTCTGCGGTCTCCTTCTTTTTCTTTTCTTCACTGCCATATCTCCACAACTTATGTATTCTCCCAACAGTTCCAATGAAGTAGCTATCACTCATATAAGCCAATGCATTCAAATGCGCCTGATGTCCACCTTCATCACTGATCCTTCCTCTTGCTTTGATCCACTGCCGGGTTCTCTGCTCATGCGGTCGCCCAGTCTCCCCATTCAAAATCTCGAGTCTCTGACTAACAAATGGACTATCAGTCCGCATTTCCATCTGTAATAACTCTTCATCCTCATTCGGTTGTCTGATATTCTTGGGGATTGGAACCGCATGTTCTACTTTTTGCTTCCCTCCACTATTCTCCCTCACAAATGACATGGTGGTTGTGAATATACATTTCCCCTTTTGGCGTGCTTGTACTGTGCGAGTAGCGAACGAGCGACCTTCACGAACATGTTCGACGTAGTACATGACTGGTAAATCGGAGTTTCCAGCTAAAACAAAATAGCAGTGCATGCTGTGTACCGTGAAGTTATGCGGGACCGTGCATTGTGCGGCTGCAAGACATTGTGCGATAATTGCCCCTCCGTATATGCCTCGTGCGCCGGGGGGATGCCATAAGGGGTGAGTATTCGTGAAGATATCCTGGGTAGAGAGAGGTTAGATTCAAAGATCCATTGAGCAGTCTGCACGGAGTTGTAGGAAATCGGGTGCTTACTGGCGCAATTTGACTCAGCTCCCGAAGCTCTAACACATTCTCGATGGCAGATTTCGAGGAATTGATAGGAGGAGGTGGAACAAGCGTTGGCCGATCAGTCATCTTGTTATCGTGAGTGCTTGAAATTAGAATGGATTTGTGAGAAAGAGGATGATTCTGAAGAATAAGGTGTGGTTCCTTAATGTAGAAACTCAGGTCCAAATATATATGAGAGTGTAATATAATCCTTCTGTGGAAACAACTTCATACTTTTCATGTTTTAATGATCACTAAATATTTCTTTGATAAGGGACTCGTTTTGACCGAGGTTCATGCAAAAGCGGGCCGAAATGTTCTAACGGCCACTCACATGTCTCACTCATGTTTACCGACTTAACCCCTAAAACTTTTTCTAAACTTCGATTTCTCGTCACAATAACAAGGAGTGGATTCATTATCTATTTTCAGAATGATTAATTTTCACATTGATCATCAATTACCATTTGACCGGATTCCTCCTTGGTAGCGATTAATGCCGAGGTTCGTATTGACTTCGTAATGGAGCTCAGCATTGGGCCGTTGTCTGCAGTGTCTGCCCCTTTCTAGAAAGCTCATTAGGCAACAACCATACCACAACGACTAAAGTGTAGTTTCAAATCTCAAGAAGACATGCATAGTATTAATGTTCATGAACATATCATTAAGACCCATATTATAACCTGGCACCGTGCTGTACTGTACATTGCCGGTATAATTGCGATTCGTCTATCCAGCCAAATCACATCTCAATAGCTCTTGACCAAAATGATCAAGCACGAGCCTACATCGTAAATTCATAATCTATATCCTACTATAGCCCAGGGCAAAATCTAAGCTCCCATCCTGCTCAGCCGTTTTATTAGTCGTTTTCGAGGAAAAAGACTGCTGGATAGATATACTTGCGTGAATTACCAGGCGTGGGCGCGGGCTCCATGATGTATGTTCCCTAGCCATATCGTGTTCTGCACGTGGTAACTCGTTGAAGGTCGGAGAATTTTCTTACGGAACACACATTTCGTCTTTCATTTAGTGATGATGATAGTGCCTGCATGTAATTGATCTTCTGTCTCGCTAATACTGTTTTGCTCGTTGTGTTAGTAGGCAGCCACATTGGAAGACTCAAAATCATCTAATCCGCTAAAACAAACTTGAAGATAATGAACTCTAACGACAAGCATTTTCTGGCAGAACAAACCAGCCCAAGGCTTGCTGTTGAATTCGAGGAAAGTCAAACGTATAAATCGTTCTTTTTATTAGAGAGTTGCTTTCGCTATCCACATTGACCTGAAGGCTTCCTTCTCTTTGCTCGTGTTTCTATCTTGATATTGAATAGAAAACCAATTTTGGGGGGCTGCATAGACCAACCACTTGAAGATACATTGTACGATGTTCCAATTGTATGCCTTATGTGACATTACCCAGATACCCCGTCTCCTTGATGAGTAATGCATAATAAGACGCGGCGACACCGAGAAGACTACGGCGACACTCGCGACCAGATGGGTATCTACTTGGGGCCAAAGGTACTATTGACCACGGGTGACGCGAGTTCAATCTTGGGATGGGACAAGAGCTCAATCGAATTCTAAGAAAAAGGCTTAGGGAGAGCCCCCGGGGTGCTGACGAAGTGCATGATATCAACCCTTCTGAGCTTCGAAGGTTCCCATAAAATTTGAAATCCAGGATTTCTCGCGTGGTTTCAAGATGAAGTAAAATGCTGTTAAATCCCACAGATGAGTTTGCTTTTGTCAATCTTTGAAATTCTGTTCCGCATATTTCGTCATTTGACAAGACGAATTGGGAAAAATTCTCAGATTCCAGAAAAGAAGATGTTGGAAGTCTCTGCCTATCTATCCTGCAATTCATTTGAAGCGATTCTCGACCCTTCAAGCACATGGAGGGACCACTTTGAGATTCCTAAATTTGGTGTAAAATCTGGAGAGATAAATTTATTCGCTTTCACTCAATATAAACCTCGAGTTCACGGATCAAGGATACGTGTCCCAAATATCGAGAGTAGTTGTTCAACTATACATTGGATTTCCATTGGCCAACATCCGTAAGGCTGAAAGCTTCATGCGTAAACATATCAATTGAGGTGGCACATCAAATCCATTCTCGTCGATATCTTGATCTTGGCATACAAAAGGTCGTGACTTTCCATGCTTCGAACGGCGATCGAGTAGATCGCATACTCTTCCGACAATGTTACCTTTATCCCCTTCTTTTCTCATGACTACAGCGGTGCTTGTAGCGCGGAACTGAACAATGAGATCGCCAACTTGTGCATTGTCTGATACGTATCCTATCATCCCATTCTCTTCCAAGAACAGCCTGACTTGTGTAGTATTGCTAGATTGCTCTGCCTTCCATTTCGCTTCATGGAGGGTTTGATTAAACGAGGACATTAGTTGATTCACTATGCGATCTCTCTTTCCTGGTGGCAGCGACTTTTGACGCGGGCTTGATACATCAGAAGCCAGCAAATCGATATCCTCGACTCTAGGAGCAGCTTCCAAATAAAAAGCTGAAAATGAGCATTTCTCACGACTCCCATAATTGCAAATATCATCGATATTATGAAGTCGATTGTTGTGAAAGTATCCTTTACCGCCGCGTTGATGAAAGAAGTAACGCAATTGATCCTCAATGGGTGGAGTTGCGTTCAAGTCTAAAAAGTCTAAATCTCGAAGATAATTTGTTAAGCATAAATCTTTCAGCGGTGGGCTAATATACACAATAGATCCTCGAACGTTTCCAACTGCTTTCATGATCTCTTGGCCTTCCAAAGCATCTGGATTATGATCGAGGAAATCTTGCACGATATGGATTGAATTGGGCATCGTTCTCGCAAGAGTTTGTCGGAAATGTTCATATTTCTGAAGAACGTCAAGTTTATCGGTATGGCGACGGAAATGATGCAGAGTGACCATAGATATAGTTTCGAAGAACGTTTGTCTATAATCTGCAGGCGTGGCCTTGGTGCAGCAATCCTTCGCAAGGCTATACAAGCCAAAAAACCTATCTCTCTGATCGGTGCATAATGCTTCACTGTGAGTCAGAAAAAGATCTAGCAAGGGGATTCGTTCCTTAATCTCTTGTCTCCTCTTGGATAACCGAGAGGGTACACTATTTCGGATAGCTTCCAGTGTCTGGAGTAAGCTAAAGTATCCTTTATCGCCGCCTCCAGCTAATGATGTACCAACATACAAGCTTGTGGCTGTCTCTTGAATAGTATTCATTCGTCGAAACACCCAATCTAGGCGCTCCCAATCAAAGATTAACGATGAGCAGTGCGCTTTGATTTTTGAAGCGAGGACTACCTCTTGTATAATCCAAAGTCTTTGCCAATATGGCCTGTGGCACAACATAGACAATTCAGTCCAAAACTTTACATGAGAAACAGCTGCATGTTCTGTTATGGATCTCGATAGCTCTTTCGCAGACGGTGCGGAATTGCCTAGACTGTCTAGCAATGTCATTGCGCCCCAGTAATCTCTTCCAGCTTTGCCCAACCACACAATAACTTCATCGGCTTTCGCATATATTTGACTCATAAGTGCGACTTGCGCATTGCGCTCATCAAAGTCTTCTTGATTGATGCATACAGCATCCACCCACAAATAACGCCGCCGACTCCGCAAGCGAAGAGCTTCTAGTGCTGCAAATAAATTATCTCGCACGTAGTAATCTGTCTTATCAATCTTAATCGTTTTGTTTGCAGGCAGGTCACCCCATGCATAAGATAATGCCTCATATTTCACATTGGTGAGTAGAGAAACATGAATAAATTCATAGTTCTGGCTACTGGAGCCGGCGCATGGAAGAATAAGAAGGCGAATATCTTCCCTAACAATATCCAATGGTTTATAGGAAGGTTTGGAACCCCTGACGGGCCTATAGTCGATTGGAGGGAGTGCAGGTGATGTGTAACCATTCAATGGCATTATTGACACAGTTGATTCTTTCAAAGGACCATTGGGAGCCGAAGGCGATGTAGTTTTATGCATGAGTGTTTAACGCCGCAAACTCGAACCAATTATATTTGCTTTATTAATTGCCAGTGGTAAGTTTGAACCATAGGTCCAAGTTGATTCGTCGAGCTATTGGCTAGAGATGTAAAAAGATGCAGTAGGAATTATTGGGTAGAATATCCTCAACATCACCAGTTCAATCCGAGAGGTTAAGGGATTCATTCATCATGGTATGGACTAAAATTATACAATAAATAGTTTCTGTTGAAGTTGAAGTTGAAGATAACATCGTCGCAAATAATAGCGATGGTGAGATTCTAGAAAAGTCGGTGTTTGAATGACAACCTTGCAGATGCATCACTAGCGTGATTCATATTATACCGGTCACATGTGGTATTGATGGCGATTGCTTGACAGGTAAGTTCAACAAATTCCAAGTGCTCCTGTCAATTCCCTGGCTCAAGTATTCATCATGAAGCTCAAGATCTTCAATTATGGTCCCGCATTGCTCGTATCACATTGAGCGTATACATATCGAAAAGAATGTTACTGCGGGTAAGTGCAAGTGATTTGATTCCATTCAAGATCCCACAAAGCTCATTTTAGACCCTTTTCACCGCACAGTACAGAGACTATATAGCACGTCAGAATGAAGATACACCACAGTGATTTGAACAATCAATTCAGAAGACTGTATGGAAACAAATGTGTCAGAGCCGCGATATGAACAAGACCTCAAATGAAGATTGCATGTCCTTCGCAGTGATAATATGTTCTTTCACCCAGAAATGATACAAGGCAATGAATACCAGCTGATAGCCTATTTATAAGATCTTTTATTCTCCGAAACGCCGGATCAAAATGTCGACTTCCCACACCGCTGATCTCAAATATGCTACTATCAATGTTGTATACTCCGAAAACCAGCCCCAAGCTTAATCGAACTGAAGGCATTACATTAGTTAATGTCGGAAATATCGCAGGATGACTTACTGGTGTCAAGAACGATTCTGCAACGAATCTTGCACGAGCATTCAACTATTGTCTGTCAGCGACCGTACTGATCAAGGGGAAGGTAAAGCTCACAAATAGCTTCATCTCCGAGATTTCCTTATCAACCTCCTCCATGAATTCTATGATGAAGTCCACCAGCTTATGCTTTAACATCTCCTCCGTGTGGAAGTTCGTAATCAAAAACGAGATATCGTAGCCCTATTCGAAATCAGCCCCCGGCCCTTGCACATCGAAACCTGCCACACACCTTAACGGGTTTCCTCCTAAGAATGAAGAATGCTTCTGCTCGTTGAGTCAAGAACCTGGTAAATTTGTGTACGAGAATGTGCTCAATTTCGTCTGCTTGTTTGATGTTGATACTGATTCGGACACTGTTGATACTGGGTTCAATGAGAACCCGTTCATTCTCATTTCGTGCGACTGTCAATGAATTTAACAGAACTTCCGGTGAAGTCTTAGCTTCAATTTCGGGCACATTGTGTCTTTCGGAAGTCTGGGATGCGAAGTTCGAGAGACATAGAGCTGCTGTCAAGGAGGATCGTACGCATTGAAGGTAAGGTCGCAATGATTGAGACTGCAAGATTTAGTTTAGTAAAACTCTTTCATTCTTAAATCTTCAAGCTATATTGATAGAAATTTCAGATTGCTACATACCATCTCGTTGATGTTTCTTATTTCGAATACCTCCTTTCAATAAGAAGATGTCATCAACAGTACCAACCAGCCGTACGTGTTGTCGATGCTTTGGTGGGGCTTTCTCTAATAGTCAAGGAGTCAAGCAGCCCCGGACGGAAAAAGCCGCATGGACGAAGGAAGCCTTCCAACCAAATTATTTTACTTGCTTTCAATAATTGATATCAAATCAGACAATCATTATTTTGACTTGAAATTTGCAGAAATACAATTACAATCTTCTATTTTAACATATTCTCAATCAATAATTCTCCAAATATCCTGTGTATTCTTGATAAACACAAACTATACCAAGACATTGAAGTGTTCTAAATCATTCACTTGAGTTGGTAATCGGGTTACATGGTGGAGTCAGGCATCCCACAAAGCTACGTAAGGCGCGCTAAGAGAACCGTCCCGTTTGCTAGGTATTTATGTACAAGATCACCTTCCACCTACCTATCTTTCTCCCAATAACCTTCACAAAACGTGAGCCTCTCGTCATCATGTCGAATATACCGATCATTATCAAGCATCAAGGCAAGAAATATGATATCGAACTCGATCCTACGTCCAACGGCGAAACACTAAAATATCAGCTCTATTCTCTCACTGGCGTTGAGCCAGAACGACAAAAGATCTTGGTTAAAGGCGGGCAACTTAAAGATGACACCGATCTTTCAAAAATCGGCGCCAAGCCAGGACAGACATTCTTGATGATGGGAACACCTGCAGAGGGAGGAACACTTTCTAAGCCAAAGGAACCAATAAAATTTGTTGAAGATATGACCGAAGCAGAAGCTGCACAACAAGTTGGAGCAACACCAGCTGGATTACAGAATTTGGGAAATACATGTTATCTCAACTCAACATTACAAACTCTCAGAGCTATTCCAGAGTTGCAAGATAGTCTGCAGAAGTTCACACCTTCTGAAACAGGTTCCAACAACATGCTCAATGCATTCCAACTCAGTCGACCCCAATCGCTCGATCTGACAGCTGCGATGCGAGATTTATACATGCAGATGTCAGAAACACAAGAGGCTTTTCCGCCACTCATTTACCTAAACGCTTTACGACAAGCCTTCCCACAATTTCAGGAAAAAGCCAAGAATGGCCACGGCTATGCACAACAAGATGCTGAAGAAGCTTGGACGCAAATCCTCCAGGTACTACGATCAAGCTTGAAGATTGGTGAAGGTGGAAATACTGAAGGATCTTCATCTACATCGGTCTCTTTTGTTGACAAATATATGGCGGGGGCATTCCAATCCGTCACTGAGTGTGATGAGCAAGGTGCAAAGGACGCAGGCGAACAACCAATCAAGGGAAATGATGTTTTCTTGAAGCTGGATTGCCATATCACTGGCGCAACTAACCATCTTCGAGATGGACTGGTCGCAGGATTGGAGGAAAAGATTGAGAAGAGATCTGAAGTCCTTGGTCGCGATGCCATTTACACCAAAAAATCCAAAATCTCACGCCTTCCCAAATACCTTACTGTCCATTTCGTTCGATTCTTCTGGAAACGCGAGGCTCAGAAGAAAGCAAAGATTATGCGCAAGGTTACATTCCCTCATGAATTGGACGTAGTAGAATTCTGTACGGATGAGCTCAAGCAAATGTTGATCCCTGTCAGGGATAAGGTTCGTGAAGTACGAAAGGAAGAGGAAGATATTGAACGTGCTCGCAAGCGTCAAAAGCGCATCCACGATAAAGAAGAAGCTGATAAGAAAGCTGGCCTTGTCGATGAAGCATCATCTTCCTCAAAGAAAGATGAGACGAAGGAGACTAAGTCTAAAGACGGCGATACCGAAATGGAGGATGTTGTTTATAAGACCGACGCAGAGATTGATGCGGAAAAAGCTGCTTCAATCTTGGAAGCAAAGAAGGAGTTGAATGCGTTAATCAACCCAGAACTTGCCAAGGATGACGGAGCGAACAAGTCTGGTCTTTACGAACTTCGCGGTATTGTTACCCATCAAGGTTCTAGTGCGGATAGCGGTCATTACACTTCATATGTGAAGAAGCAAGGACCGCTTGATCGTAAGACTGGCGTGCGTGGCGAGGAAGATGGAAAATGGTGGTGGTTCAACGATGACAAGGTTTCAGAGGTCGATGCTGAGAAGATTGCTACTCTTGCTGGTGGTGGAGAATCCCACTCTGCACTTATCTTGCTCTACAAGGCTATCCCATTACCTACTGCTGAAGGTATCAACCAATAGATTCGAGAGTTCTCCATTGTACTTCAAAAGCAAAACGGCATACATTATAATTACATAGTTGATGCAATGAGAGTAATTACACAATAAAAATATTCCTTAAGATGCGAGCAATTGCCCAACGAGAGTATTTCCTAAGATGAGAAGGGTTCGTTTCATGAGGTTGATTAATGCCATTAGAGTAATTCATACAACAAAAGTATTTTGAGAAGGGTATAGTTCACACAGCGCGAGTATTGTATTGTAATCCATGGAATTGATTGACTTCGACCTCCAATACACTAAGAACCCCATCTTCAATTACTCTCCCATAGAATACTCAAACATACAAGAAAGGGGAAAATAACTCTCCGACCCGTAGGCATTATTGCATCACAACCTCATACATTCGGAGACTTGTTTCCATGCTTCCTTCAAGCCCCTATTCCGTCTAATCCCAGTATGTCAAAAAGTCCCCGAAAGCTCTCCGACAAGCGAGATTCCCATTCATTCTTTGATTCTTTCGACCCCACTATGGTTACCCCCCACTAAAGCACGACAAACCTACGATATAAATATAACGAACATTCGTCCTGAGTCCTGCAACTTTTTTCTTTGCAGGAAAGAATAGATATTTATGATTAGAAGTCATTATCATATCCTATTTGTTGTTCTATTATCGTTGATTCTCGGATATTATTTGGGAGGGCTCGAGTTTGGAAAGTTTGAGTATAAAATTAAGGGTTTTGAGAAGAATTCTATATTGAAAATGTCGGAGCATACACATAATGGGGATGTGACGGAAAAGAATAGAGAACATTGGGAGTACGTATTACCTGTTGGGTTGGAGAGTATATGATGAGGAGAGGGTATTGTTCTTACATGCACTTGCCCCATGTCTTGTGGGATGAAGATTTTTTGCTCTAGCAAGCGCTGGGGCTATTACTTCTTAATACAAACCAGTATTTACGAGGTCGAGAAGATTCGGCTTCTCCTATAATTATGGATTACATGCATTTACCATACATATTTCCACCCCTTCACTTTCTCCCCAATCACAACTAACTGCAACCCAGCACGCACGCCTCAACATACGACACGCGGTTCCAAAAAACTATGGAACAACTAATTTCTATCATCCAAGAAGACCGCACTATGTCCTTCATCGGAGCCAACTGGGTCACCGAGACCTCTCCCCCAGAGCATACCGTCAAGCTTCTTGACTACGCCTGCGGTACCGGTCTCATCACCCGTGCTCTACTCCCCACCATCACCCGCGCCATCGGTATCGATCTCTCTTCCTCCATGGTATCGCATTACAACGCACGCGCATCCAACCAAGGACTTTCTCCATCTGAAATGTTTGCTCATCAAGGAAACTTGCTTTCCTCTGATCCAACCCCGGAATTGGAGATTGAAGATCTTTATCAATTTGATATTGCAGTTGTGGGATTGGGATTCCATCATTTCTCAGACCCGTCTCTGGCGGCGAGGAAAATAGGAGAGAGGTTGAAGAAAGGTGGGATCTTGGCGGTGGTTGATTTCGAAAGTCATGATGGGTATGGAAATCCTCATGGTCATGAACATGGCCACGGTCATCAACATCATGAGGATTTAAATGAACAAGCTCAACAAGCGAAAGAAACAGTTACTCACCATGGATTTTCCGAGGAGGAAATCAAGAAGATCTTTGTAGATGCAGGTGTTGGTGCGGATTTCGGATATATGGTGTTGGGGAAGGGGATCGTATTCCATGGAACTGGGGTTGAGGGGGGGAGAAAAGATATGAAGAGGGCGGTATTCATGGCGAGAGGTGTCAAATCGTAAAGTATTGTTTGTGACAGCAAATCTTCAAAGAGCCGAGTGAGGTGATGAATAGTTGGAAAGGAAATTGAAATGAGTGCTGGAAGCGTGCAAGAATAAATTTTCAAAGGATCCTCCTAGTTTCCTAAGTATGACAGACAGACATCCTCAATACCATCAACCTTTCACTCCAACCCCTCACATCACCATACCTACAAAGAAGTACTTACATTATATCCCAATCAACCAAATTCCCACAAACCTCTCAAATTCCCCATCTCACCATTTTTCCCTCCTTCGTATTAAACTACAATTATAACCACGATTACATCTTTAATCTCAAACATTCCCAAACGACCATACTATCCCCATCCCCCTCATAAAAAGAAAATTCTCCCATATATCCAATCTCAATCTCATACGTACCACAAGATCTGAACCCCGATCTGGAGATGCACATCTGTCGATGGATTAGTAGATATACATGGAAGATTCACATAATCTAAATTGCAAAGTATATTTGTCTACCTGTCTAGCAACTTATTCATCTACCCGCATTCCGCAATTCCAGATGCCGAAGCAACTCACCTCCCAAGATGCTTGTACAGTTTCTATAACCTCATGCCTTATCCCACCATTCCAGTATAAAATAATCATTCGTCACCACCCCCTATCCCCTATCATCCTCTATAATACTCTATTTCCCTCATAAATCTCTAATTCCCCTCCCCCTTTCCCATTTCATATCACCTATCTACCCACCGCCTATCACCTATCCAAACCAGCTCTCATCCCTCCTTCCCCCTCTCTACACTCCAATCAAACACACAACCGTTACCCCTCGCATCTATTCCCAAGAACCGCAAACCACCACATAATTTAACCATTCAACCATCCAAACCCAATACCAACTCACACAAAACCTCAATACCCATACCCACCCATCCATCTCTCCACACAGACCCATCTACCCACCCCCCTATATAATCCCAGTCCCAATCTCAATTCCTCAGCGTCCTAACTATACAACCCCCATATACCCCCATATACCCCCTATATACCTCCATCATCTCATTATCCCAAACATTTCTATTAAATCTACCTCTCCATCTATTCATTACCTATCTCTCCATTTAACAAACTATTATAACTATTATATCTTAATATCTAATTCCATACATTGACTCATTCATACACTCATATACCTATCTATTTATATATCCATACACTCATCCATACACTCATTCATCAACCTACACATAAAATCTCAAATCCCTCTTTCCCTTTCCCTTTCCCTTTCCCTCACCAAATCACTACTCATTATATATTCATTCATTCCCCAACTCACCTCACCTCACCTCACCTCACCTCCAAAAAATAAAAAGTAAATAAATCCAATTAATAAGATAAAACCATCTAGCTACCTACCCATCCACAAAAAAGGAGAGTATACTTAAATCAAAATCGACAGATACCGAAGAAGTAAATGATAGGATAACATTGAACTTTGATAACAAGAGTTATGAGTTATAATCCTAATCATAAAAGGTAGGAGGTCATTGATAGATAGGGTGAGGACCCTATATATATATGTATTGAAGAGGCTCGATTATTTTACATCTCATACATACCTATCTATACATAACCCATCAAGTTACACATATATCATCATATCCATATCCATATTCACACTCACAATCATGCACATTCAATCACAAGACACCATCCAAATTGTTTTCAAACTTTTTTGTATCTTTTGATCACTTTATAGTAAGCTAAGAAAAAAACGTATTTTATTCAAGCTCCTTCTCTTACAGGTGATAGCAACAAGTAGCTGGAAGTCATGTCCGATAGTTCAAATCATGAATACATTTGGACCCCCATCCAAAAATATTCAATCCACAACCCTCATCATTCATGTGGCAACGTTATGAGCTTATATAAACTCAAACTCGAACCCATGCAAAACTCCAATCCATGCAAAAACTTCATAAACCAAGCCAAACCCCTTCAACCCATGAGATTTGACAAAGATTTCACGCGTCCCATTTTTATATATGCAAGACTAAGAAAACAAAGGCGGAGGCCTTACGTGGTCAATCACCCCCATGCCGTTCCCATACCCAAGAAGAGTACCCAAAGTTTTGAGGTTTGGCAATAGAAAAATCAGATAGTATATGCCAAAACAAAAGTATAACAATCAAAAAACCTCCTGACCATATCACCACTCCATCCATGCCTCCTGAAAGAGTCCACCTGGGAATACCCAAACAAAAAAGCATCCGAGATAACACCTGAAAAATAATGATGCCGTGAGGCAAGCCTAACCCTCTCTATTGATTTTCGAAACCGGCAACCAACTCCTATCCACAGGTAAATGGCCTCACTAATATGAGGTATTTGTTCGTTCTCTCTGTAATTTCGTAAAAAGAATGTAAAAACCTCCGTTATTCGCATTGTTCCCAAAGCTGGGAGTATTATTGTATCGTGCGAGGTTGAAAATGTGAAAGAAAAAAATGTAATTGTGAATAAATGAGAATGAATACAAGATAAAACCACTTCCAGTTCTGGAAGTCTTCCTGATAAACAGGGGTAAAGATATGCGAACAAGGATATGTTCGAGTCTTGGGAATACTATTTAAGAATAAAATGTTCAGATCAATATACAATAATGATGAGCAAGCTGGTTTTAGCAAAAGTTTCTTGGGTGCACCACAAGACAACCTTCAGACAAGAAGAATTTTGATGAAGAAAAATCACTGATGTGTGAAATTTCCCAAAATTCAGATACTAGTCTTTAAGATCTTTTACGGCCCAAACGTCTGAGCATATCTCGGTCAAAATCTTCGTCATCGCGTTCCACAATATTTGCGATGTTCATCTGATTAGGACGTCCGGTTGCTCTTGCCACTTGATCATGACTTCCACCTCCAGGATTTGCTCTAGCAGGGGATGCTAGTGGAAATTGAGAAGACTCTGCTCGATGAGGAGATACCTGACTAGGTTGGTGATTGCCGCTTGGGTTCTGGGAATGAAACGATGACGATGAACCATTAGGAGAGGGGTCATTTCGTGGTGCTTCATTCGAGTTTACCGAGGCCCATTGGGTGGATTGTCGACCACCTTCCATAGGTCGGTGTGCTAGAGCGTTCTCTCCTTGTTGGTTGGAAGGAGGTGATGGAATCAATGAATGATATTGTTGTCCATCTTGCAATGCTGGCAGGCGGGGTGTAGCATTCTCTCCTTGTTGATATCCATGTTGGCGAGTAGGAGGGGATGGACCGGAGGCATAATGCTGGTATTGTTCTTCAAGGCCTTGTACGCGGTACGGAGCATTGCTGTCTCGGTTGTACCCGGAGAAGTGACTAGGGGCAGATGGCGCCGCTCTGGCAAAGTGGCGCTCATCTGCCTCACGCTTACGCTTTTGAGAATCCAATGAGCCTGTCGGAGAGGGTAAAGTAGCACCCTGATCATATGGTGATCTGTTCGACAAAGAAGGGAGATGTGTTGGAGGTGGTTGTTGGGGTATTGCGCCTGTCGGAGAAGGTACGGTATCCCGACCATGAGGTGATCTGTTCATAGGTGGGAGATATGTTTGGGGAATTGGCTGTTGCACATGTTGGGGCGCATATTGGGCCACATTTTGTGGAGGATAATGAGCCGCTTGCTGTGGCATTTGTTGATGATTGTATGGTATTTGTGGCCCGGGTGGATGATATCCTTGGTACGGTTCTGGACGATTTTGATTAACGGGGTCACCTGGAAGAGGTTGGCCGTAAGCACCAAAAATATTTGGATGAGTCTCTCTGCCATTAAGCGCCTCAGTCAGGGCAATAAGAGGTACAAATGCCTGTGCTGAGGATACGGGAGTGAAAATACATTCCTGTTTGAAGCGAGAACAGTTAGTACATTGGCCTCCGGAGCCATCAGCAGTAAAACCCGAGCAACGAATCTAATTATGATGTCAGCATTATTCGAATTATTTTGGTAGTAATTTGTGAAATCTCAAATTGAACTGTTTAGAAGGAAGACATGAACATACCTTGCGCCTCCTGCAATATTTGCATGCGATTGCAGTTCTTTGTCTAGGAGCACTCTGCCTTAGAGGCGGCTGTGCAGTAGGAGGTTGATCTTGCGGATAGCTTCTCCCGTCATGATAAGGATAGTGAGCTGGATGAGGGGGTTGCTGTTGTGGATAACCTCGACTATCTTGATAAGAATGATGAGAAGGTGCAGGAGGGTGTTGCTGTTGCGAATAGCCTCTGCTATCTTGATAAGAATGATGCGATGGTGCAGGGTGTTGCTGTTGCGAATAGCCTCTCTCATCATTATAAGAATGGTGGCGAGTTACAGGAGGGGGTTGTTGTTGTTGCTGTGGGTAGCCTCTACTATCCTGATAAGAATGGTGACGATATGAAGGAGGAGGAGGTTGTTGCGAATAGCCTCTACCATCACCGAAAGAATGGTGGGGAGGTGCATCGTATCCTGCCGGCATAGATCTGCCATCTTGAACAGGTTCCTGATACTGTCCAGGATAATGTGGTCCATTGTTTGAATAAGGACGATAGGGTTCTTGGTAGGCAGATGCACGAGTGCTTGAGTCCCAACGTTGTGCTACATTGTACGAGCTAGACGGTTCGACTGCAGGGTATTGGCCTTGGGGGTTTGTGTGATGCGGGGTGCGATTGTCTGGAGCATCTTGGGGAGTATAGCTTGTACGACGTGACACGCGATCATCTGGGACACCTTGATAGGCACGGTTTGTATCGTGCGATGTGCGGTTCTCAGAAACACCTTGGGTAGCATTCTGAGGATATTGCGATTCATTGTTTGATGCATATGCTAAGGGGGTTTCTGAACCCGCTGGGCGGGAGGGATAGTCTGATCTGCCACCTGCTAGTGCATGTTCCGACGTGGAGTTATCTGGAGCACTTCGAGGGCGATAGTTAGGATGCGGCAATCGATTATCTATTGCAAGAGCTACCGAATTGTCCCAAGCCGTTGAGCGGGAAAAATGATCTGGTCCTGCGCTTGTTGGTGTGTGTGCTACTGAAGCGTCTCGTCGAGCTGGAAGGGAGGAATGATTCGCGCCACTTGTTGGTGTATGTGTTACCCCAGTGTCTTGTCCAGCTGGAGGGGGAGAGCGATTCCTGCCGCTTATAAGATGACGGGGAACGGCTACCACTCCCACGCTGGTCAAACGGCCGGTGGAAATAGTGGTAGGAATCGAGTTCAATGGTGCCAAAGTGCTTGCTGGAGCATGTGAAGCTGTCGTATTTGTGATACTGGAGAAGCGACCTAGAACCCCTTGGTCTGAAAACCCTGCCAAACGAACTAAACGAGGTGAACGACGAATCGTCTCCCCCTCTGGTAGAGGTTGAACAGACTGATGATGATTTGCGGTTTCTTCTCGAGAGACTTGTTGATGAGATGGTGCAGCTGTGACGCTATGATTATAATAGTTCGACATTTGGAGCCAAAGCAATGACGGGTTATGATACGTATGATACGAGTTGTGTGATACGAGTTTGGTGTTGTATACCGAAAGAGTTTGTTAAAGAATGTAATCTATGATTTTGCGACAGCCCAGCTGCAAATCGTTGCTTGGATGTGAAGAATTGAAGGAATTAAGATTACTATCGTGAAAGGGGAGGGGAGCGGAGAAGTGAAGAATTTGTTTCGTCGAGAGCGTAGGAATGAGGGGAAGCTGGTTCTTTTATAGTCCCAGATAGAAGTCCCGATACTTGGCAAGTAGTATGTCGTATGTAGGTAGAGTTGGTGGATGAACGACCCGAAAGACTGAAAGACGATTGAGTTTCTCACTAGTAAAAGACGGCTAGTACTGAACTAGATAATTCCCCACTTAGTCGTGGAATGATACTAGAGAACGAATTGTGTATAAAGTTTATCCAAATACCTAGTAGTTTATTCTCCGAATTGAACAAGTCAGGGAAGTGAGGTAAGCCCAGTAAGTTAGTTACGTGTGTGTGTGTGTGTTGTGTTAGACTGAATCAGGTAGCAATTCTCGATCTCGGAGCTGATAGCCAAAGTTTCTTGAAGCACGCCAATTGCAATCGAGGTAAAAGATGCTTTAGTCCCAAAGAGGTATTTAAGGACTTTAAAATGGCGTAGGATGAATAGGAAATAGTTCGTCCTTTAAAAATGGATTGATGACCGTCCTCGGGTCGTTGGCGTTGACCTGGCTTGGCCTGTTCGGAGAAGTAAATTGGCTTGACCGTTGTGGTGAGACCGGGATCTTCAAACGCAGTTTCCCTGCAGATTGAACTTCCTGGGTTAGAGGGGTAAAGAAAGATGGAGGGGCACGGAGGATATGATTCGTGCCGGGCGATTTCAACTTTCTTCAAGCAATTTTGGAAACTCGTGTCCTTTCTGTCAAAAAATTAAACACAGGAAGTATCCGTCTTTTAGTGTGTGCGTGTCGTGCCCTTCCCGCAATTTAGAATGTGAACACGTTATTGCTATACCGAGGTGTCAAAATATTAGTGATGAATATAGAGAAATCGTTGAACATCGACTTCAATGATTTGAAGATGATGAATTTGTAACAAGTTGAGATTTTGACAAATTCTAGGACCGTGCAGCTGTGTAGCGAAATGTTCCGAAGGAGAAGGAAGAGCGAGAGGATTAATTGATGATCGTGGGTGGATAATAATATGATGACGGAATTGGAATTGGTGACCAAGTAATTGATAGTACTTGAATAGATAGATGGGTAGGTACGTGGGTACGTAAGAAATGAATCAATATTATGGTATTGGTGTGATGTTCGAACGAAGATCTTGAGATTGCAGGTAGATCTTGGCGTCGTTCTCAGTATTTGTTGGAAAATGTTGTCGTTAGACTTTATGAATGATGATGGCAAGGTATTGTCGCTCAACTTTTTTGGACGAGAGCGCATTCGACTTAAAATTCCGATGACTCAATCCGGAAAAATTAGTAATAGCGACAGTGAGCTTTAGCAGCACATGCGCCACAGTGAGTGTGTTGTCGATCCAAAGACGATCGCTATCCGTCGACAAATGCTAGGCAAACCGTGATATCTCCCACTTGTAATGATGGTAGACCACAACTGCAATCTTAGCACAAAACTGGTCGATAGAGGCTTGAGTAGCCACCTTGAACTCTTCCGTGAGAGAAAGGTTAAAATCGACCAACAGTACTTGTGGATGTCTTTCCTAGAGTTGCGAAAATGACCCGGCGACAATTTTGACTTGAAGGATGAATATCTTTTCTCTAGAGTTGCACTCCTCCCGCTGAAAAAACTCTGATCGATATGACACTATCACAATATAGACCTCGTAGTTAGGCTAGTTTCTACCGGCGTTGCTCTTCGAATATGTATATATGTTCAAAGCTGGTGGATCAGGCAGCCTAAGGAATCAAAGAAATCTACATAAGATGCTTCAAGTTTTGCGGGTGACGCTATTGATTGATTGATAAAATTCTCTTCTTGGCGTATCGAGCTTGAACCCCTAGCCTGTTGAGATAGCGCGTTACTGGTTGGATCGATTCGAATGAGGGATAGACGTGTTTAAACTAGTTCGCCGGTAATGCGCTATTTAGTCAGCCAACGACTCTGGGCTTTGCTTGAGTCTCAAGATATTGCAAAGGTTCTTGAAATCCAGTCTGATATACCGGTTTCCTGTAAATAGCTTGCCGTTTTTTAAGTCAAAAAGGGTATCGGAAGAATGATTGGAAAACTTTCAGATGTAATAGATCGCGCAGTTTAGGAGAACTATAACGTTGGTACTTCGCAATTTGATATTCAATGCGACTATCGTCTCTTAGCAGTATCCTTAACTAATGCCTGTCTAGTGTGAATTGTTGAATATAGTGTGGAACTATGGTCAACGGCACAAGTTCCATATGAACTTCCTATCGTGTGAAGGAAGACGTATTCGGGTAGAGCCTTGTTTCCCGAGCTTGAAAGTTGCAAGAGTTCAAATTCTTTTGGAGTTTTCATGCGATGGAATGAAATATTATGCGACAAACTTGATGAGCCAATCCCTTCCTCGAAATGTAATTTGTGTTATAAACTTGGAAAGGAATGGAAGTATCTCGGATATGGTTTCATTAAACTACTAGATAACCTGACTCTCAAGGAGGAAACTTCAGCTTATTCAATGTAGTGATGTAATGATCAATGAAATGAAATGAAAATGGAGGTCGGGCGCCAATCGTGTGGCTCTAGTCTGGTAGGTAGTATATTCTGGATCTGCCAAAGTACTAATTTCAAATCTCAGAGTAGCAATGCAGTTTGACTTTTCTTGGGACCGGAATCAGAGGATCCCCGGCACCATGTTGGAAAGGTAACGTGCGGGAGGGAAGTGGGACGTGAAAAATGGTCACCGTCCTTGAAAGGGTAATGGAGTTAAGAGGTAGACCGAAGAGAGAAGAATGATCGCTGGAAATGTATAGCGGCGAACAATGGTACCGTAAAAAACTTTGATACCAAAAAAGAGCTCTAAGCAAAGTGGATAAAAGTAAAAGAACTCAATGAGTAAAGGTAAGAAAGAATGGTGATGATGATGAAATTCGAAGAGAGAGTTCCAAAGTGGGTATCAAAAGGTGTTCTTACAGATGACAGAGTATCCCGTGAACCTTGACTAGGTAATTCCTTTCCTCTACTCTCTAGCTTCCTCCTTGCTTTGATCGAATTGGTATTATTACTCTCCACGCGCTTTGCCGACCAGAGCTACCAATTCCGATCCCGATGCCGCGAAACTGATTCAACCTTCTTGCCTTGCCTTGCCTTGTCTTGCTTTGTCTTGCCGTCCTGTCAGCAAAGCTTCCGTCTCGAGGTAAGCAATGAAACCTCGGATTTATTCCTCCTATTCCATACAAAATTTCAAAAGAAAAGGATTATAAAATGTGATATTCCATCCCAAAAGATAAGTCCAAAGTGTTGAAACTAAAAACCTAGAGGGAAAGTTGCGTGGCTCAATTGTCCTCCTCGTTCGTGAAGGATTATTTTGTTGCGTTGCGTTGTGTTTTGTGTTGCTATGGTTATCAAGTTGTCGCAAGCGCAAAGCATACAATCCTCGAAATTGTTCAATTTTCAACCGTGTGATGATGGAATTTGTTCTTCATGGATCTAGTGTCTCGGATTTCGTAAATTGCTATCATTTGTTGTGTTTTGGTTCAGTTGTGCTGCTGTCCTTTAGGTTGTGGATAGTAGGTATGTTTAACAACTCTCGGCTTTGAATACAACAATATCGATAAGGCGATGTTGCGATACACGCAGCTCAAAGCCAAGTTACATATATGTCAACTAATGTCAACTCGGGATTTTCCTAGGAACAAAAATTCACTTCCTTCAGGCGGCGACCAATCCTCATGGGTCTTGTATTAAAATGTAGGTGGTCTGGTGGGTAGTAAGAACTAGGATTATTAAAAGAGTTCAGGGAGGGGGCGGAAGGGGAATGAGAAGCATGGGATAAGATGGGATGGGTACCGGGTAGAATGTGGACTGTTCGGGGAAACGTGGGAATGGAGAAAGTGTAATGATTCAAGTGGATATGAAACCCTTCTCAGCATGGCCTGTTGAATTCGATTTGACTTTTTTGTTGACGTTTCCAGAAATTTTGAAATGACGATGTTGATGATGCTGGTGGTTGTTGGCAACTGGCGTTTTTGGAACAAAACCCCCGAAATTTGACCTCGTTTCCCTCCAAAATATTCGCTTTTTCTTTCCCCAAGAATTGAATGGCTCTGACGCATTCTTCTGTTTAGTTGAAAATAATTCTTTGGGGAAATGGTGGCTGGGTTTACTTGCTTGCTCGCACACGACCCAACTTGATGACCCCGGTAGTCTGACGGCGTGGAATCCCTGAATAGATTTCCAATTGCATCCAACCAATAGCCCTGCCAATAAGGCGTTTCTTGCACCTGCAGTACTGGTATTGGGAAAGTTGGAGATGCAAGGGTCTATTGAAGACGTACCCGCTGAAGCATCCGCAGCAACACAAACTCAGCCTTTTAGCTCGATCTTTGTGATAAGCAAACAAAGTGTACGACTCGGTAGAATCGACCGAATGTTCTTTCACAACGTTGGGTTTAGTTTGACAACGGGTCGGGATGAGACGTGGCGTACTAGGTATGTACGATCAAACCGTGTACAATGGTTTAAATATCATGCTAATCACCAGAAATGTATTTATTAGGTGGATGGGAAGAGGTTGTGCAAAGGGATATATTTCTCATAGCTGATCACACTAAGTAGGGAAAAAGGAAATATACCTTGAGGCGAAAAGCCAAAAGGTAAAAGTGCATATCTTCTCCATTCAATGGTACGATGGCATATTCTATCGACTGCATGATTCTCTCCACAATTTCATGTATGAAGATACCTTAAAAGCCTTTACAATATGCTACTTCCTGCAGCTACCACCTCTTAGGCCACATTCCTGTCGAGGGTCGGCAGCCAAGGGCCGCACCGTTTTCAAACGCTTAGACACGCGCGCGCTGTCATCTAAGTATCATTATTTGTCTAAGTCTAGACTTACGCGCTTCAAGGCCTCGTGGTCCAAGGGAATATTCTCATAATCATTTCGAGGCGCTCATTAAAAATTCCCAACGATTCAGATGGAAGGAATAAAAACGTGGCATTCTTTGTGATTGAAACACAACATGATTAGTTCATGGCTACAACAGACGAGATCGCTACCACGAAGCGGCAAGATCATGCCACACTGCCACCATTCCCACATTCCGTTGTCAGAAACTGGACGGCCCGTCCAGTTCATACATTTGCAGGATTCTTATTGCATTATCATGACAAAGCATATGCGATCAAGGGGGTAAACTTATCTGATGTCAGCCTTCTGGTACACCTGGATGTGTGTTATCATTTTATTCTGTGTCACTTTATGCCCTTGTATTACATGACCCTCCCGTAAAATGTTCATGGATTGAAGTATGTCAGAATATTGACTTAACGAGTCTACAGTAGCTTATCATTGTCATAAACAGTGGAATGAAGCTTATGCCGAACAGACGAAAGGATCGACTGTAGCCCAGCGGGAGGACGGGAATAACCGTACGCGATGAAGGGGTCCGTTCCAAATTTCCCCAAATGATTCACAAGGTCTTGCAGATGTCAATAATAAGCGTCGTCGTATAATCCTACGAAGTCAACGTAAACGAGAGAGGAGGGAAGTGACAAAGAAGGGAAAGAAGACATATGTCCGAAATTATTCGAAATTTGTATGGTTGGAATAATTAAAAAATTTCAATCAGGCTATTCTTGAGGTTTCATCGGAAGGTAGGTAAAGTCGGAGATCAACAAAATGCCAACCCTACTAAAGAAGGGTGGAAAAGCTAGAACACTAAAAATATACTCTGTCCAATATTCAATGTCAATTCGAACAATCATTATTATGAGTGAAAGTGGATTTGATACAGTTACGAGCTTTGAATTCATCATCGATGTTACATCGCTTGAAATTCTATATATATATATATATATACATTATCAAATGTCAAAATGTGATTATTTTCAACCTTCAATGTATGGTTCTATTTGGGTGATTTATTGTGTCGCTTCCATATTTATATGGAGCCTCAATAACAATTGACAAAATTTCAAATGGTAAGCTTAATTGTCTTGTAGGGGGAATCAGGATCGTGTAACATAAATTAAAGATGAAGCTCCATCGTTGTTTGTGGTATAATACTTTCAGCCCCGGGTCGGCTTCATACCTATGGAACGACCCGAGATGTGATCACCCAAACCCCTGGGTCATGGAATTTCCAAATCACGTTTTCGTGAAAATATGTAAGTAGCCGCTGTTGACGATGAAAAGGGGGAAAAGAGTGTTGTTCTATTTGTTCCTTGACAGTTTTAAAGATATTCTAAGCGAATTCTCAAACATTCCTTCTCGTCGAAGAATGTCACCGGGACAGCTCAAAGTGGCATTTCTGTCATTTCAAAAGACCGATTTGCGAACAAACGATTGCTAAAGACATATAGGTCGGCGAACTCAAGAGATGTAATGCATTAAGACTAGAATTATAATTTTTGTGGTAATGACGCATGACAACTTGACAATGCCGACGTCAATGACTTGTTTGGGGAATTTAATACGGAGATTTATACAGGTGAGAGAGTCGAGACTTGAACTAATCCAGTCAGAATCCAACATCAGACGAGAAAATTGTTTGGCTAAGCCACATAACAAAGCAAATTCATTCCATCCACGCATTGTTAGCAAAACTAACTCCGTACATGAATACGCCAAGTTTCACGCGAGACCGATGAACAGCAATATCGGCTCAAACCCCGGATCAGTCTCCTAAGGTCCAAGGATGTCCATACATTCGGGACACGAGCAACGAACTCTCTAAAATCCTTGAGATTTGCCGAGATTTCCGGTCTTCATTCCACATCTGACGAATCCATTATTCTCCCTTTCTACTTGCCCAATTACAACGAGCAAACATAAATAGCTGTCGTATCTATGTAACCTATCAGGCTACAATTCTTAATTGACATATTCGAACGAGCCAAACATCTATCATTTTGACCCTGTGCCTCTCGCACGCGGCACCCCACTATCAACAACACATCTTGCATTGACCATCAAAGCGTTTTCCGTTCTTCTTCGTTCTTGATTCTTACTCTACTGACTCCACCCTCCATCCATCTTCTATCATTGGCTTGGCCCCTTCACCGCTAACTACATCTGACGGTCACATTACTTTCTGTTCATGCGGGCACCCGTTAGTCTTGTTTCTAGATGGTGCATTCCCGCCCGCGAAAGCGGCGCGGAACGAGGTCACCCTCGCATTGCATATTTGCATGGATCATGGTAGCGTTGCAGGCAGCGAATTAAAAAATTCATTTGTTTTGCTATGGGTCACAAAGCAGAGTGTCAGATTGAGCCGTGCTGACCCTACCTGCCTGTACTGGTTGCATTTTTCTCTTCTTCCAATTATGTGTTCCCTTCAACGAAAGCTAATTTTGCCTATATGTATCTATATATGCAAAGAAATCAATAAAACCCCCCTACTCCTACACCTTTTCATGTTGCCAGGGGGAATGTCGCTAGATACAATCGGCATTAGACCTGCCAGATTCTGCTCGCATACCATTCACCAATCGTCTATTTAGAATAAAGGTAGCAATGAGAGGTTCAGAAACTCCACTCCACATCTTACACTATACTCAGATAAGTAGTCCGTAGATAAGTCTCTGAAAGATCGACAAGGAACATACTGGGGGAACCATGCTGATAAGTTGCCAGCTGAGTGGCACTTGGTAAGGAAGCTAAGAACAAGGGAATATATGAAATGATCTAGCGAGTCTTGTCATATCACATGTACCTATATAGGCTTAATCGCCGACATACTGAGAAGATTTGCTCCTGGACCATACTATGGAGTAGTCCAGAAAAAAAGGCGAAAACCGTCCTGCAGCGGGCCGAGCAAACTAATCCATCGTTTCTTTCAAGGGTTTGCTTGTATATTAATATCCACGATTAATCCAACCAAGTCTTACCATTGCATTGTGTTGCCTCGATTAAACAATCATTCCTGTACTCCGTACAACCACCCCCCAACTTTCTCATGAGGAAATTTGCTCACATCTTCCCCTTTTGGAAAGTTTAATTCTCAATTGTTCATTTCTCTATCCAGATTGGATGCGTGATTAACGCATCGTCTACAGCTAACATTGAATTAATCCAAGGTTTTCCCTGTTGTTGACGTACAAAAGCCATGATTGATTGGAATATTTCATCCGATGAATTGATGAATCGAGGAATTGGAATTGAGGGGTCAAAACAATAGTCTACGGATTGCTTTGCACACCGCTGAAATGTTTTTGGTGTATCATACAGTACCCAGTACCTCAATCTAAATCGAATCTCAACAGTCCGATAATTATCCAGGTCAAGAATTATCCGAAACGATCTATCGCATACACACACTCTCACTTGGAACAACCCAACCTTCTTTCAAGGAAGATAGATATTCGTCACGAATACCTAGTTGGTTCAGAACTCCGTACTTTCATCATTTCTATATACCAGCCTAACTCTTGTGCCTCGTTCCCGCAGCACAAGCCCTACGAAACCAATACACAATGCTACCGTACTCCTATAGATACCTGTACGGATATCCCAAATAGTAAGCACTACCGGTTCATGTGCTCTTCAGCAATTTTTCAAAGCCCAAAGGAATGTGAATATTACAGAAGGTGTTATTTGTTTCTACAAACTCCTGTGTCACATTGATATCCCTTTCGGCTCTTTCGGCTACATTAATTGAAATGATGCATTTCGGGCGATGATACATGGCTAGGAAGTGTCGGTAGGGGCGTCAATCTACCTGTCTGGTTCTGTATGGATGGATTCAAATCCATGGACTTTGTGGGTCAAATATTCATGGAGTGCACAATCAAACTATTATTTGGAATACATTTAAATCAATTCCACGCTCGGTGCGCCCAATACTGGTTTCATTCATGACTTAGTTTGGGCAATCTAGTCGTTTCTTGTATCATTTTCTATTCGCCTCATCCACCATCTTACTTTATCGTCGTCAGAAAAACATTTGGAGTACGTTTCTCAACAAATTAGAACCGAGTGTTGCGCCCAATTCAAGAGTCATATTCCCGCACGAGTCGACATTATGTATGCAGCAAAAACCTTATAAAGATTGAACGGCATACGTACTCCAGGTCTGCACATTACCTTCCTAGCTCAATACCATTCTCATACCTTGAATGTACTTGCATATTTTGGTAAGTAATTTCATCATCTGATTATGAAGATATGAAGCAGGTTTTACCGAGTATATTGTCCACTTGCACTGGATGAGGACCGGTTATTTTGTTTTATCCTATTGTATGAACCAGGAGATGAAGATGCGAGATATCGAATCTGGTAAGTAGATAGCATGCGAAGCATGCTATCTGGCGTTGCATTGACATATCCCCATGGCGGGCGGGAATTAATTGCGGGAGGGAACAGGCGAGCAAGTGCTTGGTTAGCGAACTGGGATGTTTTTTGGTGCACACGGATGAGTCCCAGATAAGAATGAGAAATGATGATGGGCATTGACGTTCCAGTCCATAGTAGTGTATGTAAGTCTATCGATCGTTCCAGTAGAAAAATTATGTGGGCGAATGATGTTTCTAGAGATACATCACAATCTGACTCGCTATTGCATTAACCACAAACTGAGTCCATGTACATTCGCCGATCAGATAATAGGTTCACATTACAATACGATTCAATCAAACACAGCCCTCGGAGTCCAACCACGTCGGTATGATGCCCTATTCATACCCTACCGATCACAGAACGGTCTCGGACAATGAACCGATCGACAGGGTATTCCGAATATGACACCTCACATTTCTTCAATCTGTCAACCAGCTTAAACACGGAGAAGAGCGGAGCAAAAATAATGAGGAAATCTGATCATGAGACTAAATTACCAACGGTCGGTCGGGTTGGTGGGGGCAGGGTTTCGTCGGATCTTATTGCCACGCTGCGAGGAGGGATTTTTCATGTGCCGCGTGTGTGTATTGTTTCCCTCGGTTATATGAAATGTTCTAGAGCGAGGGGTCGTTGAAGAGTTTGATATGTGATACGAACAAAAGATCAAGAAAGAAACGACACAAACTGTTAGAAGTCTGATTATTTTATATTTGATAATAAATTCCATGATTCATACTTTACCTCCATTTGAGTTGATTCGCATGTGTGAAGATTGAACCCCTTCGATATGACAATAAGGTTTAACAACAGAGCGAGCCGGGGAAAGGCTCCATGGAGTGGGTGATAGATTTTTAAGGTGCACAAGGGAGAGTGATCTATACAGGGGTACATTGGCCCTCATTTCATTGTATACCAACCTTGCGTGAGCGGTGAGTTTTGGGTTGGGTCATAAGGACACAGTAAGTGTATCACATCACATCACATCACATGATAGAGCTTACTCTAGCAATATATCTAGACAAAAGACTCATTTCCCGTATCTCGAGGCTGAAGCGGAAAGCCATAATGATGATAAGCTTCGTATTTACTGTTGGATTTGGTCAGAAAATGAGTGGAAAAGAGGGCGAAGTCCGCTGGTGTCTTCAATTGAATTTTACATCGTGGTTCTACACCAGTGTGTTTCTCTAATATCGTATACGAAGGCCCTGCACTTTGACATCGTCTAAAGATTGGTTCCTTGATTCATTTGTTATGTTGTTCATTTAGCTTGACAATTTGCTTTCACTTCTTTCCCATCCCTGTGTGTGGGAAGTAAATATGAGTATTGCAGAAAATCTACGGTAGTCAAAGTAATGAAATTTGGAGTAGGTCGGTATCTCATACCTAGGTACGGCATAGGTGCTATGCAGTGTAGTGCAGTGCAGAAAGTGTTGGTTAGTAGTTGGGGAATTGGTGATATCCTTCGAATTTGAATAAGATTTCCATTGCATGAATTCATTTGCCTATACACTATCTGCATGACATCTTATCTTCTTTCCTTCTCCAACATTTCTTCATGGAACCTTGACTCAAGGAGTGATCCGATGCGCAACGAGAAGATAATGCTTCACTTAGTCTCGCTCTAAAGTTATGTGTTTGAGTGCTACTTTGCCAGTATCTTGGGGCTTCAATAGTAGAGAAGCTGCGCCACACACTTAACTAGTATTATGTTTTTTTTTCTCCTTGGAACTTTAACTAAAGACTGAGTGCCAGAAGAGAGACCGACTAGTATGTCGTGAAGAAGTATACATGTTGAGAAACCGAAAACAGACTAGCTTAGTTGCACCTTGGTTTTACGATGCCCTATCCGTTTTCAATCTAGGCTCGGGCCTATAATATCAGAACAGTGTTGAGTGTGTTTAGCTTTCTCTGCCATCATACGAGATGCTCAATGTGGTTCCGATGTTAAGATGTTATCCAGTTTTTTGTATATACCTAGGGTGGATGCAGTGATGCACCCAACTAGTCTTTACTACTAACATCCCTCACACCATTCTATTGCTCTAATGCTTGAAGAGATCTTATTGAGAACTAATTATTGCCTTAATCTATTATATTATTTGAATCTAGCATCCTCTTTCCAAAAATGTGCCAGTGCCCGTTGTGGTTAAGGCCACGCTGACCATCCCGCCGTCGCCTCTTTTTCCCAAACTTGAACGCACAAACAGAATGTGATAAATTTTCAAGTAGAGTGACGTAGTTCATGACCGCAATTTTGTCCCAGCCTGAGCAAGTGCGGAACTTGCTTGACTGAGTTGCAGTTCCGTACATCCGTTACTATAGATAGAAACAAATATTGATCAACATTCTAGGCAGATTCTCACGCAACGCAACGTACCGTACCGTGGCTCTTTCAATTAGCATGAATTTTTAAGACTGACTTCCAACTTCTTCTCTCATTTTTGCTGAATAATGCGGAATTTCAATCTTCCACTTCTGTGATATTTCAAGTGATTCGGCAATTGCATTGAAACCCCCTTTCCGAACAGCTCCTCCCTCAATGAAATGGCCTAGATCATATGCTTACTTTCTCGGCGGGAAATTCCCAGAAAACTTTATTAGTTTTGATTGTTTCAGATTCCAAATCGTTCAACTTTTTACGAATAGTCTACTCATAAGACGGTAGCTTATAACTTTTCCAAGTGCGGCCGGTACAAAATTGATTGATACATGACGTGCCGTTCGCATTGCGCTAGTGTGGTAAACATACCGGAAGGATGAAGATAAAATAGTTTCGATAATAGAAAAAATCAATGAAAAGGAGTACTAAAGAAGACTATGAATCTCCTCTAAAAAGAATGCAATTATTGTGGGACGCTAATATAGAGGTTCGATTGATTTGAATCATTGGAAAATTCAGCAATTTATCCCGGGAAAGAGTGGTGATCTTTCGCCCTAGGATCCATCCGTGTACTCGGGCGGGACGAGAGAAGGGAATCACTTATCTAGCTGAGTTGAATCGGATATAATAGGCCGAAAAGTCATACAGTTTTGCTTGGCAAATAGGTAAATTATATCGTCGAGGTAGCGATAATGAGGTAGCGACGCCGAGGTTTCGCAACTTTGGGTTCGCCCAAGTCTAGTGTCACAGTCTAATTTGCTACCGAGAACAAACAAGTTATCATGTAGTTTTTTCCATAGGCTCGATCGCAGCCCACTTTAGAGTTGTAGGTAGAGACCACCATCGAGTCCATGGATTGCGTTATTCCAAGTTATTTGATATTGGGAAGCGGTTGAATGTTCTGAACTAAATTCATCGTTTGACTACAGTCGGGCTCATTGAGAATTCTGTTACGTACCATCATGGCATTCTCCGAAGCAAAAACCACTAGATAAAGCATGAGACTAGATGAGTGTTCTTGTATGGATTTTCTGAAGACGAGGACTTTGTATACGCCATAGGTTAACATGCGAAGACATACTATGGTCCCCCGACAGTGATAGTTACACATGCCGTAGAGTTTGCAAGAATTGCCATGTCTCCTATCTCCTGCCCTACGTAGTAGTCTTGACAGTCGCACTTGGAATATCATTCAGTTGTGCTATGGGAATGCATCTCAATACAAGTTATGATAGCGTCATGAATAGGACCGTTAGATAGTGATATGGTGTCTCATGTCCACCGAACACGCCGTAAACAAGTTTCGTACCCCGAATTTTGGTGGTTATTTACTTGTAAGTAGCCTATACTGGCTGTATGGTAATGTAGCGAAGAGGTGGATCATAACCAGCAGCTCACGCAAACGTTTAAATGAGATACTTGAAGATGCTCTCTTTAAAGATTAAGGGTCTTAAGTATGAGTCTCTGTTCAATTCTATCTTGCAGCGTCAAGGCTATGCTACCCAAGTAATTTAATAAATCCATTCTCATGTCTTCCTAAATGCCTGCCAGTCTATAATCTACATATTGCCCCATATCAACTCCAGCTTGTAAAGATCCATCGCCCATCAATATGTAGAATCTATTCCGTAGGATTCCAAATCCATAAGTACGATTTGTCGACAGCGCCTCAGTATTCTATGTCCTTGTGTCCATTTACCTCGTTCTATCTGCCTATACTTTAAGACTCTGCACTCTGCCGCGCTTGTATTCATCTGGAGTAATCGATCATTCTCAGTCAAGTTGTCCCTTAAATGAATATCGAATGCTTCTCTGTTGTCCAATCTACACTTGCTATTTTATCATCACTGTTCGGCCTCTATATACTTCGTCTCGGATAGTTTTGCAGATAGAATATGGATTCTGCGCAAGGATTGAATACCATTTTTGGCGATAGACTGACTGTAATGTGAACAATGTAGGTTTGCTATTATCTGTGCCTGTTGCAGTGGTAAAAGATTCCATGGCACATCCTTTGGCATACCTTGCTTCGTACATGCGCAAATTGCTCGGTGTTTTTTGAGGCTTGAGAGATCATTCTCATATAGTTGCTTGGTAGGTTTGGCACTCGTAGAGGTAGGTCGCAGGTTCGTTCGGGCAGTTGTGCTAAAGATACTGCATAGTTGCCTTTGCAACAAAAGTTGTTCCTTGTGTCTATCAAGAAATCTCGTTGGGACTGATCCATTAGCGGATAGTATACAAATTAAAACAAAAACTTCGACCGCGCTACCTAGGACAACCTTGTGGGAATAATTTGAAACCGTTTTCGAAACACAATGTGATGACCTATGATACCTAGTCAAAATTGAATCTGAAGATCTCCATCGAAATCTTAATATGTGTTTGAGTGTTTCTAATGTGTTGTGAATGGATATGACCGAAGATGCTTTGGAGTACTTCTCGGAGCAGTCCCGATACGTTTGTGCATGTCATCTCTAAGAGACGTAACCGCAATCCATATTATATGAAAAGAGGATATGAAATCAAGAAAGCAGCCCTTCCGCAGAATTTGATCCTATCCTCTGTTGATGATTGAGTTTCTTTGGCGCGTCGATTCGTCCTGGTAAAATGCTATCATAATGTTCGGCACGGAGCCCTGACATACACGTAGGTCTTTAAATTGCTAGAAGGGAAGTCTAAAGACTTCAAGCCACGACAAATAAGGTGGGTTGCACTTTCTTTTAAGTCTTGCAATAATTGAATTGTGATCATGTTGCTCGACTCCCAACCCCTTTGATGAGATTGAGCTTGGGTTCTTTTGGATTGAGATCAGCCGATCATGTCTACAGCAATAGCCTCAGCTATATTTCTACTAAAGTAGACTTTCATATCCTCTCATTCCTACTTATTCATATAAGCGAAAGGGGTGTCTCAGAATTGATGTCTAATAATCTTGCCCACCAAATGCTCCACATCTGATTTGAGTACATAACTATACAGAAAAGAGAACAATCAACCTCAGCTTGTTTATTATTCCAAAAGTTAAAATTTTGATCTTTGACGATAAACATTCATCGCAGACATTCAAACAGAAAGGTATACCCGTCCGCTCGTACACGTATGCCATCTCGCTTATCACTGTGCCACGGATGGAGATGCATGTTGCTGTTGCCTAAATAAGAACCCCCACCATCTTCATCCTCACGAAATCATTCACGAAATCATTCACGATTTATTTTCATCAATTAACGATCAACAAACACAGGTTTTTTTTATCATGATGTCCGATATGAGTTCTGATGATTTCGAAATGATTGAATCCGAAGACGTCATTAAACAAATGCTTGTGGATGAAAAACCAGATCTCGAGAAGATCAGGAAATGGATGAACCCTACAGATTACCTAGCATCATCTAGCGAATTCAATCGCCATGCTTCATCCAAAGCCCGCAATACAGGGGAATGGATTCGAGAGACTTCACAATTTGAGCAATGGCATTCATCTGCTGACCATGGGTCTATTTGGATCAAGGCAGTTCCGGGTGCGGGCAAGAGTGTCCTTGCAGCCTCCATGGTTCAATCGCTTTCGGTCAACGAGTCCGTTCCTGTTCTCTTCTTTTTCTTCAGGCAAATTATCGAAACAAATCGCACTTCTCGTGGTCTTTTGCGAGATTGGATGTGCCAGCTTTTACCCTTCAGCGAAGCCTTGCAATTGAACCTATTTGAGCATGTGAAAAATGGTCAGAGCCTGGAAAGTATTACCACAGCACATTTATGGAAACATCTTTTGACTGGTCTGAGAATGCTAAAACGAGTCTATTGTATTGCTGATGCATTAGATGAGATGAATATGGACGAGGAATTCCTCTCTCAGCTTAACGCCTTAGGATCATTTAGACCCGCTCAAGTCAAGGTTCTATTAACCAGTCGACCAAAGCAATATCTCTAACGAGCGTTCAAAGACCCCCAAGTTATTCACGTCAGTCTCGAGGAGGAACTTGTGAAACGTGATATATCGATTTTTGTTCGTCAGCGTGTGAAGCAATTCGCTGAGGATAGCATCAGTGAGAACATGCAAAGTTTTATCCAAAGCACTGTATGTGAGCGATCTGAAGGCCTATTCTTGTATGCTCGCCTTATGCTCGATCAGATCAGTCAATATATCAAGAACAAAGCACACAATGAGGTTTTAATACGAGAAATGATAGTTAAATTGCCCGTTGGTCTTGAAGAGATGTATAACAGGGTACTTATCGATCATGCTTCACTTACAAACATCCATCAGGATACACAAGTCATGATTTTACAACTAGTTACTCAGTCGGCACGACCTATGCGCCTAATAGAAATTGTCAAGGCTATTGAAGACAATCATCACCTTTCCAAAAGTGACAGAGACAGTAAAGACATTGTCAGGTTTGGTTGTGGTCCACTTCTCGAGATCATGGAAGATGGGGTTGTGCAAATTTTGCACCACTCTTTTACAGAATTTCTTTTGTATGCAGACCGAACTATACGTAAATTGTCAAACGTTCCTCAATTCCCTGTCATCGATCCGAAAATTGCCCACCGCAAGATTGCGCTTCTATGTATCAGAAAACTTCAAGGGGGGGCATTTTCCTCATACCCGATGCCAGATAATGCGAAAATTGGTGGAGGTAACGTGGAACAATCCATGCGACAAAGGTTTGACTTTGCTCGATTGTTCGTACAATATCCGCTTGTTGAGTATGCTGCAAAGAACTGGACTTATCATGCCAAAGCGTACGACTATGAAGATGCAAGTTTCTATGAGACAATGGAAGAGTTCTGCGATTCTGATAGCCAGGCGTTTCAAGCTTGGTCATGGTTGGCCGACAAGTTGAGAAACTCCCCCGATGCGTTACGTTTCTGGCTACAATTTAGTCCTGGTCAAGCTCCAGCATCAGAAATGACTTCCCATCTTCATATAGCTTCTAGTTTTGGGCTAGGCTGTTGGACACGGAGACTGTTGGAAAATGGCGCAGATTTCGAGATACGAGATAGTACTGGAAACACTCCTTTGTTTTGGGCGGCTAAAGGAGGTCATACCGAAATTGTAAGTAGATTGCTAGATGCTGGCGCTAATCCAAGCATCGGCGGACATGATGGACTGAAGCCTATCCATGTTGCAGCCTCAAATAACCATGCAGGAGTGGTTAAGCTCCTGCTAGGCGCTGGTATGTTAACTTTCCTGATAATGTTACCCAAAAGCATGGACTATGCTTCAAAATGAAAGCATTTTAGTCCTTGAACTCGTTTGTCATGTCAAATCGCTCCTGTACATCAAGTTGTGGTCATTAGAGCTTACTAAAGATTGCAAACATCCCTATCTTACCTTTCAGTCCTGATCATTGGGCGCTTTGGGCTTGACATTTTGTCTTTTCTTCTTTTACTGACCTCTCACAGGTGTGTCCCCCTTTACAACTCGGACGAAAGATACATCAAGACGCTGTGGAAATACAGCACCAAAGGCCATACAACACCCACTAATGTTCGCCAGTGATGCCGGTCATGTTGAGACATTAATTGACATGATTCCGTATTGCGAGACAAAAGAACTTGAAGAGGCTTTATTAAGAGCAGCTCATCGTGGACATCATATTTTAGTTACTACTCTCTTAGAAAAAACAGGTGTTTCTCCCAACGCAAAAGCGCCCGTAGGCTATGGTGGCATGGGCTTTATAAGAGGCCAGACTGCCTTAATGGTAGCGGTGAGTTCCCTTGAACCAAGATCTGTAAAGGTCATAATCGAGAAAGGAGGGATCGCAAGTCTAGGTAGTGATCACTTGACGGATCTTGGCTCAGCGCGTCCCATTATGCACAGTATAAATTCACCAGAATCGGGAGATAGAACGCCACTCCATGGTCTTGCTATGACTACGATCAACCAACATAATCGAGCTGCTGCGAAGGAAATCTTAGATATGCTTTTGTTGGCAGGTGCTGATCTTGAAGCCCGAGATAGCAATGGCGACACTCCTCTGCTACTCACAGTTTCACCCAAAAGTCATAGATATTTTCAAATTGCTCTGGAGCTTTTACTCTCGGCTGGTGCTGATCCAGTAGGTAGAAACAGTTCTTTGCTAATTCCTTCTTCGTCACACCTTTCAATTCATTTTCTTTTATCCTCCCAAAATCCCTATTCACTTCTTGACATGCGATGAAACTTGGTCTTCGCTGTAATTAATTACAGACATCTATTTACTCTATCATAGTGCATCAAGAACTACAATGATGATACTTTACTTCACCGAGCTTGCGAAGAGCTATCGTCGACTGACCTTGCCAAACAACTTTTGGCCTTCGGAGCAAAACCTAATCAAGCTCGAATCTCGGATGGAGTAATTCCGTTACATTGGTAAGCACGAAATATTCTCTTTTCCTTAATTCTGATCTGGATCATGATTTTAGCTTGAATCTACAGTTCGGTCTTAACAGAATGAATTTTGTTCCATTGTTTCGGCCCGGGATTTGTTATCCAATCCAAAGATTTTGAGTTTCGAGGTTTGTTATATGGAAACACTCATAATCAGGAGCTTATTCATAGTTCATCCGGGACTAATGTGATGCTAGTGTGGTGGACAACAGACATAAGCCAGCCGAGCTCATTGAATTGCTTGTCAATCATGGTGCCGACATCAATGTCCAAGATATCAACGGAGATACTACCCTGCATCGTGCTTGCAGATCTTCATTAATCCAATCAGGCGGTCTGATTCCAGTTATTTTGAGCCTTTCACCCGATACCAATATTCAAAAAAATCTTGGCGAAACATGTTTGCACAATGTGTATCGGTCTGTAGATTCAGGGCTGGTAAGCACTATAATCGACACTGGTATGAATCTAGAAAAACGTGACCGCAAAGGGAGGTCAGTCCTACTCAAAGCCATTGCTGAATGTCAGGATAAAAATATGGAGATGGCAGAAGTGCTCTTGAGTCATCCGAAGAAGGCTTCTATCTCTGCTAGAACCTGGCAGGGCAAAACAGTGCTGCATTTGGCTTGTCACTCTCGTAATTCTGTTGAGCTTCTTAAGATACTCGTGAACCACGGAGCAGATCTCAATTGGACTGATAGCACGAATGGAAACACTTTGTTGCATGAAGTAGCAGCACGTTTCGACGGAGATTTAAGGGACATCGCTTTGATTGAATACCTGCATGAGAAAGGGGTCTCAGTAGTTGTAAAAAACCATCGACAACAGACTGCGGCACATATTATGGGAACCACCCATGGTAATCCCTACAATGTTCTGAGTATAGACGGCAAACAAACTTTCGTATCAGTCATTCGTCGGCTATGCCCTAAATTCGATGTAAACGCGAAGGATATAGATGGGTATACGCCTCTTCACTATGCATGCGCTACTCCCGAATATTCAGTCTTTGTTCTGATAATGGCTGGCGCCGAATTGAATGCCCAGTCTTTCAATACGCGCACGCCGCTTCATTGCGCTGCTCGCGGACGGCAGTGTGGTGTTTTATCAATGTTGCTCAACCATGCTCAAAGAACTGGTTCTACCATAGATATCAACGCCCAAGACTCTGATGGCATGACACCTCTTCACTTCGCCTGTATATCAGGTAGACCTGAATCCGTTAGTATTTTGATCTCAGCTGGTGCTGACATCGAAAGGAAGACCAGGCAAGAAACGTCGGGCATAACTCCGCTAATGGCATGCGCCATGTTCCTCGAGGAAGATAGGATCTGGAAATTACCACAAAAGGGAAAGCTCACTGAACTCAACATTCAGGATCCTTTCAGAGTACTCTCAAGCCATTCCAGGACCATGGGGTCTGAATCTAAACTGGATAAGGCAACACAACATATTACGTGCCGCATTGGTATCATTGCGCATATGCTTACAAAATCTGGAGCGAATGCTGAAAGTGCTTTTATTCCGGCACTCGAGGCAAAATGCGCGGAGCTGGTATATGCCATTAGGGGCGAAGAGTCTACAAGAAGCAAAAATTTTGCCGAAAATCGACTCATGGCACAAATGATAACTATTGAAAAAGCACTAGATGATTGCAGCGACGAAGATATCGACTTCATAAAATGAAAGGTCTGTGAATTAGATGAGGCAACGATGAAACAGCTGGTCCTGAGAGACGTTGACTTTACACGAGCGAATAACCCTGCGCGGATGAGCAGTCTGGGACCGCCAATCACTCAATTCGCGCACTATGGACTAACAGAATTCATGAGCAGAATAATTTCCAGTGTACGGACACTTATTTCATTAACTATTACCTCCATTCTTCTTTATATATTTATAAGATGGGAGCTTCCATCCTTGATTCAATTTCCTCCCAATTCCTCTGCTTGGTTGTCAGTCTGACATCGAGGAGTAATGTGAAGCATTCGGATACCGAATGCTTGGAATTGCATGTTAAAATTAGTGCCACTATCTATTCAAGCCTACTTTCTATATCCGTCTCCACTCATTTCCATAGACTGTTGTGTTCAAATCTCCTTGGTTCGATTTTGGATTGTCCTCTTTTCATACCCTACCTCGCAGACCATTGTTTCTATTTCCTTTGCCAAATATTACCTCAATTCTACTCGTCACATTATCCAATAGAGAAAATGATTAGAACACGATGTTTCGAAGACTAATGACTTTCAAGGCAAAACTCTTCGATGACCCACACTATACCGGTAATATTGCCGATAGTTTTGTCAATGGTTGGAACATTATTCGACCACTATTACAAGTGGCCTGTGAGCGGCCTGTCTGGAACATGGATATGGTCAAACTTCTAATTGAAGAAGGTCAAGTGAATGTAAACGCGTATCATCATGTGAAAGAAAAGAGAAGTGATGTTAAAATGACTGAAGAATTAATTCAAGTAAGAACGGCACTTCATGTCTTAGCGAAAGGGGAATTCTGGTGGCAAGTTGAGGCTATCCAATACTTGGGTGAACACGGTAAGCTTCCTTCTTGATTCATCTCAGAACCCTGGTATCATCTCCGGAAAAAGGGGCTAGGGATGGAGAATCGGAGTTCGTATCATACTCTTGGAATGAGCACTCTACTTCGACGCATGTTTTCATCTAATCAACTGAAAGTATGAAAAGTCTTGATAGGAAATACTAAGATACTTCTAGGTGCCGAATTAGATATCTTGGATTCGAAGGGTCGTACTGCCCTAGAAATTGCAAGTACATACACTGGAAACGGTTCAGCATCAAGGAGAAATCTCTTCAGCACTCAATGTTGTGAGGCGCTCCTCAAACTGGGAGCTGATCCCAATAAAGTGAATCCGGAAGGCCTCACAGCTCTCAACAAGGCCGGTTGCGATGAAGAGACCATTAGAATACTACTAAAATACGGGGCAGACGTTAATAGAGGAACAAAAAGCGTTCTCATATCAGCCATAGAACCCGGAGATGTGAGAACTCTTCAGCTGTACCTCCAAAACGGAGTTGATCCTAACGTGCCGGACAACTCAACAGACTCTAGTTACCGATCTCAGTATACGACAGTCAATGTAGCTAGAAATATCCAATCATAGTAGCAGCATTTCCAAAGGGTCCTAAAGCATATTCTTCTTCTATAGCTGCAGAGATGATACAACTTCTGCTGGATCATGGTGCTGGAGTTGATTTGGCTGTCGAAGAGGGGGAAAGCATTTTACACTATCTTTTCGCAAATGCCACGTCCGCAACCCTTCGTCCATTTTTTGAAAGGCCAGGAATAGATATGAATACAAGGGATAAATATGGTCGAACAGCTCTCTTATGTGCTATTTCTAACTCTACTAAGAGGGAAGGTCTACACCCACATGTTTTACCTTCTAAACTCGAAAAGTCACTACCACCATACGTACCGCCCTATTTACGCCTAGTAAACTCGGCAACCCATCGCCCCTCTCTCAACTACCTGGCAGTTGATAACAAAGGGCGTCACATAATCTTTTGTCTACTCTCCAGATGGACTTCCGAAACGGTACCATTATTTCTTTCCATTCCAGGTGTTCGCTCTCTCTTTACCCAAAAAGATAATGCGGGGTATTCTCCCCTCCATCGTGTTTTATCATCTGATTCTATGCCTACATCTCTCACCGATATTGTAAACATCTTCGTAAACGACGGGGGTGCTGATCTTCTGGAGCCAGTTCCAGAATTCAACACTGCGTTACACCATCTAGCCCGCAGACGCCCTTACAACAAGCCGGACGATTCTTTCCGAGTAATGGAACAATTTCTCTCTTTAGGTGGGTTTATCGACGCGCGGAATGATGCGGGCATGACACCTTTACTGGTATATCTAGCTGGCGGAGGGGGCCAATCTCATTTACCGTGGTATGAAGAGCATGGTGCGGACTTCAAGGCTACAAACAACGAAGGACAAGGAGCTTTACATTTTGTGGCGGCAAATAAACCTGTCAGGCATGCACTTCCAGAATATCGCGAAGAACGAAAAAAAGCAAGAGCAGATTTGTTTGAAGCGTTAGTAAAGAAGTATGGATGTGAGGTGCTAGATGAAGATTCGAAGGGGAGAACGGCGTTGGACATTGCAGCTGCAATGGGAAACGAGGAGATTTTGGAATTATTCCAGAGAGGGAAATAGGAGATTTGGATCTTATGATCTTGCTTTTTCTTTTATTTAAATGTTAATCTCCCCTTTTCACTTTACCGTCTTTCTTATGCTTCGTCTAACATCCGCGTCAATTTGAACACGTTGATAAATATAATCAGTTGAGCGTCTGTTTAAGAACAGTGAATACTTTGGCATCATAGCAAATTTTGATATTGAGGCCGAGTATCATTTCAAAAACATGAAAATAGCCAATTCTGCGGTCAAATATGATGATCAGATATCCTATGATTGAATGTTTAGAATTGCTGATTCCTGATGAGAAGCTATCTTGGAGATCTAATCTTACCTAGGTACGTACATCACACAAATTTAAAACATCCCTTCCCATATTTCTGAGCCATCAAAGAAGAAGACAACTCACCTCCTAGACGTTATCTGCGCTGATCCCACTCACCCAGTGATCTACGCTGTCCATCAAGTCAATCAGGCAATTGAGACGAAATAAGTTTGTCCATAAAGTGTTGGGTTGTATCTTGCAAGCTCCCGACCAAGAGAAAAGCTGACCCACAACGTACGTACTCCGCATTGGAGGCAGCTGGAGATGAGAAAAAGATGGATATCAGATAATCGGCGAGCAACTGGAGAAATGAAGCAAATCGGGATTAATATTTGGATAGGTGCCAATACCCAACCGCATGTGGTACACTGCAGTCGGAACTGAGACCCTCAGCTTATAACGCTAGTGCAGGCTTTAGGAGGGCATCTGCAGCTGTGAATACCATCTTACGCTTGACTGACGGCAGAACCAATAGGAAATTCATCGCATCGGAAGATTGACTTGATTAAGGGGAATGCCGAATGAAATGATGGGGTGTGGATATTTTGTTTTTGCAGGGGTGAAATTAGCTTTGTCTGCACGCCCACTTTATTACTAGATAATGCATGGGGTGTGAGAATAGCTCAACAACCGAGTGTGAGATTTTGGGAGGCGAATTATGATGGAGAGAGATACTTCCATTGAATTGTTGGACAAAGTTGTGACAGATGTAATATATGTAGGTAATTGTTGCAATCTGAACAATATTCTGTTGATGATGACTGGGTACCTAGTATTCTGGATTCTTATTAGTCACGAAACTTTGATAAACCTTGGAATAACTTGCCTTCCTACAACCGCAAATACAACGATATTCGCCGCGCGCGTCTTCCTTTCCTCCTTCTATCGCGCGACTATCGGTACAGTCCACAAATAGGAAGGACATGCATTCATTCATTTATTTACCCCTGAGATTATACACACAACACCTATACTCTACACTCCATGCTTATATTATCAATTGCATCATACAACATAAATGTATTATAGACGTTGCCGCATTGCAAACCCAAAATTACGCCGCATAATGAAGCCGTCAAACACGGGACGACAATGCACCCGAACATACTTTTGTACGATAACTATCATACCAATTCTGGAGTCTCCATCCTCACCCCGCCGCATATAATTTTCATCTGCTCGATGACATAATACCAATCCCCAGAGGATGAAAAGCAGGGATAAATCCATCCGAAAGTTGCACTCAATTCATGCTTTTAAACTTTCGCTTCCATCAAAGAGTTTCCATTTGTTCCATTTCTTCCATCACTAATGCTTAAATAGGCCAAGTGAGCTGCAGCCTGCTCATCATGGCCATGCTGAAACAAACTTCGAACATCGAAGTCTGAGAGAGGTCCACAAATACACCGAACGGCTAATTTCTATAAGCTCCACAACATCCGAAGACATACCGTCCAAGGTATACCCCATGTTTGGTGATTTGCTGGGGCCTGCACAACCAACACCTGTTGTACGTGTTGCACTGTGCTTGACCACTCGGCACTCCGTATTCCCGCATCATAAGGTTGGATCTCGCTGTACCTACAGAGTGACGTGATAATCGCTGCCCGAATAGTAAATCCGGGGGCATACCAAGGTATTATGGGGTGTAATCTTGGTCACGTTGTTGGGAGAGGGATGATCTTGGTTCCTGCTTGGAATCCTGATTAATGATCTTTCAAGTTTTTAATGGTGACCGACACTACGAAGACCCTAGGTCAAGGTTGCGAGTCATTGGTATTCGCCCTCTCCACACATGTTGTACTGTTTGTTGGTTGGTGTTAGTTATATAAAGGTTGATTATTCCCCTTGTTGATATAGGATTTTTTGTTGAATCATTCTCTCATTATCAGATGATATTGTGTATTACTGCGTTTGAATTATTCTTGTACTGCATGTAAATCTATATTCTTCGCACGGTTCTTCCCAAAAAAATATGGCTCCTTGGTTTGGTATGAGGGGAGGATGGCTCACATTCTGGGTCACGGTTGCTTGTGCAACAGATATGACTTTGTTTGGTTATGATCAAGGTGTTTTCGGTATGTACTATGTCTATCTTCTACCTTCATTATAATCTTTCCTAACCGATTCCAGGTGGTGTTATCGTCACTGAGGATTTCCTCAACACTCTCAATCTCAATGGCAAAACCGCTTTAGTTGGAACGATTACTGCTCTTTACGATATTGGTTGTTTCGTAGGAGCCATCGCAGCCGTCGCCTTCGGTGAAAGACTCGGTCGTAAAAAGACCATTCTATGGGGAACAACTATCATGACCATTGGCGCCATTCTTCAAATCGCAGCCTACGATGTCCCTATGATGATCACGGGAAGAATCATAGCTGGTATCGGTAATGGTATGAATACGTCCACGGCACCTGTTTGGCAATCCGAGACTTCAAAAGCTAGTCTTCGAGGTAAACTCGTCGTCATCGAAATGATTCTCAACATCGCTGGTTTCTCTCTTAGTAACTGGGTTACATATGGATTTTCCTTCCTCTCAGGCCCAGTCACTTGGAGAATCCCACTCGCCTTCCAATTGATCTTCATCATAATCTTATATGCCACTGTCCCTTGGCTTCCCGAATCTCCTCGTTGGTTAATCGCCCACGGAAAGATCGATGAGGGTCGTCAAATCATTGCTGATCTTGAAGATCTCGATATTAAAGACGATCGTGTAAGCAGCGATGTGAATGATATCATCTATGCTGTTGAATACGAAGAAGCGCATGGTGTCTCTTGGTTTGATCTCCTCCGTGGTCGAACTGGAGAAGCTGGAACCTCTACTATACGTCGTCTCGTCCTAGGCTGTGGAACTCAAGCCATGCAACAACTTAGTGGTATCAACGTAACATCCTACTATCTCCCCACCGTCTTGATCTCCTCCGTCGGCCTCTCAAACACACTTGCAAGACTTCTCGCCGCTTGTAATAGTGTATCTTACCTTGCCGCTTCGCTGCTCGCCATCCCGAATGTAGAGCGATGGGGAAGAAGAAATCTCATGATTTATGCAGCCGCTGGTCAAGCTGTCTGTTATCTGCTTATTACCGTTCTACTCCGCTTCAACGAATTAGAAGGTTATGCTCATCAAAAAGAAGTCGCTTCTGCCTCTGTCGCATTTTTCTTCGTCTATTATCTTTTCTTCGGTTTCGGTTGGCAAGGTGTTCCCTGGCTCTATCCTACCGAGATCAATTCTCTCGCCATGCGTACTAAAGGTGCTGCACTTGGTACTGCCACCAATTGGATCTTCAACTTCATGGTGGTGGAAATTACACCCATTGGAATTGAGTCTTTGAGATGGAAATTCTATATCATATGGACGATCTTCAATGCGTCATTCGTACCAATTGTTTACTTTTTCTATCCTGAGACGAGTGACAGAACATTGGAGGATATTGATAGACTATTCAGAGAGAATGGAAGTATATTGGTATTCAAGGATGCAGATGCGATTAGCAGAAAGAGACCAGCTAGATATTTCGAGGCAGAAAGAATCGGTACAGTAGATTCAGATGAGAGAAAGAGTTTAGGTAGTAGTGGGGGTAAGAAAGCAAGTGAGCTTGGAGGGGTATTAGCCGAACACGATGAGGTGGTTAGATATTAGGACATGGATGAGGAAAAGGAAGAGCGGCGCTTGTGAAGGAATGTTTGGATGGGAGTTTCTTGGTTGTTTGTTATGAACTTATGCATGCATGTATGAGTATGGGATCAACATGAGCATGAGCATGAGCATAAGCGTGGAGTTTGGATGGATAAATACCTTGATGAGCATTTTTCGGTGGGACATTACTCTTAACTTAAACAATATTCACGAATCAAAAGTAAAGATTTACAAATATAAAACGCAATGTGCCAAAATAATGATCAAATCACTTGTGAATCTCAGTTTTTAAAACATCACAATATCAAAGGAGACTCGGAGACACATTCCCTCAACCCGGAGAAGCTTAGCACAGATCCGAGTGGAAACGCCAGACGCTTCGGGGATCCCGTTATGTTACCTTCGGCATTTGTGTCTGTCCACCTGTGTTCCCTACCTATGTAGCAATAACCCGCCAAGATTTGATCGTTTGTAGATAGCTCTAGCCAGCGTGTAGATACGACTCTACGGATTCAGGGTTTACATCCATCCACTATTCTCGGCATCCTCTATTATCGGCACCCTCCATTCTCGGCACCCAATAGATGATCTCGTGTCTTGAAATATCTGAGAATATCGACGATATATCTTGAAAACTTCGAGGTCTCTTGGTATGCTATATTAATTGCTTGGGAGATAGACCTCCCAAGAAGACAGTGTTTGACTTCCGGAATGAAATATGAAAACTTAGTTGATACATATAGATCTAACTCATGGAATCCCTCAAAGATACACACAAACATGACACGTACCTCCGTTACTCAGATCCTTGAGTCCACTGCTCAATATTAGCAGCCCGATAACTGCCCCCACCCACCCACCAACCCTCATCTCCTCAAAGCTGCATACCCAATCCCGTCCTCTATCCCCACACCCCACCCCCTCAAATCACCGTTCTCACAAATACACCATTCCACCTCCGTCTCACCTGACAACAAACCGGACGACAACAATTCCTACATCCACTCAACGTCTCACTTTCCTCTTTCGTGATAAACCAACTCTCCTCACTCTCCATATCCACATATTTCCCATTCTGATCAAGAAATACCTCATCCGGTCCCGCAGTCCACGTCTGTCTTTCCTGTTCCTGTTCCTGTATCTTCTCTAACCCATCTACTCTTTCGATCCACAACTCGCGTTCCTTTTTCCGCTCCTGTTCTTCCTCCCATTTCTCCCCCAAACCCACAGCCAACTCTCCCCTTTTCCACCCCCTCTTCATAAACACCGGAAAAAACAAAATTTCCTCCCCACCCTCATACAATCCCCCATCCCCAGAAAAACAATGCCATTCCCTCCCCCGAATACTAGCCAAATGTCTCCCAATACACCGCACCTCCCATCCTCCTCCCCCACACCTCTCAATTCCCTGTACAATACTCCTCACCGAATAAAACGATTCCTCCCCATCTCCACCCCCATCCCTCAAATTCCACCCCTCCGGTACCACCCTCTCAATAAACTCCACCAATTCCCGCACATACACATTCCGATACAAATACGCATACCCACATCCATGTCTCCTCACCACATTCCTCCGATATTTCAACGGCCACTGCACTTTCCACTCTCGCTTGAAACTCTCGATGCAAACGCGCTCATTGACTTCGATAGCGGAGAGCTGGAGTCGGATGTTGAAATCGTAGGTTGAAAGCGGATGAAGCATTCTAGCTTTAGCGTAGAGATTCCAAGCGGTGGTGATGAGAGTGAGGATTTTGAGATTGGGGATTAGGTTTGTATCTGTCAGGGAAGGATCCGGATCGTTTCGGTGGTGGAGTGTGGGGGTGGTAACCTTATGAGTAGTATTTTTTATCAAAGTCGACTTTTCCGGGATATTTTCTTTCGACAGTATTTCCATAAAATCCAAATGTTCAGGCTGCGGCGACTTTCCTGAATATTTCCTCGGTTGGGGACTTCGTATACATATGAAATGCGCTGCATATTGCAGAATATAATACAGAAACTCCACATTGCCCTGCACACCTGGTATACAAAGTACCTGCGCGACACACTTACAAAGCCCCCTATCCGACAAATCGAGATCCGAACCCATTTTTATCCTGGGAAATAAATCATGTGGGGATTTGTGGAAAAATTTGTACGCGAGTCTCCATACGTAGTCGGATTCCGGATGCGATGGCTCGTTGGAGGGATGGTTCCAGGAATAGTATGTTGTATGTGGGAAGGGATTTTTGGAGAGAGGGAAGTTTTTGGAGAGGTAATCTTCTTGGAGGAGGTGCTCGTCGGTGGGGGTCCAGAGTTTGGTGAATCTGAGGGAGGGGTGGAGGGGGGTGAAGGGTCCGAGTGGGGGGATGTGGATGGGGAATTCGTTGAGATCTGAGGGGGGTGACATTTTGTGGTTTGTGATGTACCTGATATTAAGTAGGTTGATGGGATTATCTTTTCTGAAGAGTTAAATGTGTACTTATTGTATGTAATAGCTTTCAATACTACACAAAGTATTCTGCAATATCAGAAACAAAAAAAGTTATTTCTTGATACCAACAAGAATCAGATACTTACTCACAACACTCCAAAAGATTCCCAAACCCATCTCTCCATCCTTCCTACTACAAGATCCTCATTAAATAAACCCAACAATCCAATTTTCTCGCTAGTGAATGAAATCAAAGTACGGCTATCAACCCAACATAGACGAATCAATATAAGTCAATAGGTATTCACACTGCGGGTGCTCGAATATCGTACTGTGAGTAGGTATTCAAATAGTGAATACTGTGAAGATCTGTCATTCATGCATGATGAGATAATAACACAAAATAAAGTCTTAGTATTGCAGGTTAACAAAGTAATCTTATTACATCTCGAAATCCAGCTTGGGATATGTAAGTATCTTAACAAGTACCTAGGTGCCTTTTTTACATCATCTCAAACAGCTCTCAAAGAATCATCACTATTCCAACCAAATTACCAAATTACCTACAATATTCAACAAGCTAGAAGAAATGATCAAATTTGATAGATCATATATGAAATACATCAATAGGTAAATACATCAAAGAGCTAAAAAGCTACAAGGTAGGCATTCAAAGTACTCCCAGAACTTGAAGGACGAGAATAGAAGCACCGAAGATTTGATAATACACAATGAACCTCTCCAAAGAATTTGCAGCGCAGAAATATAGATGAGATTGAATCATCAGTATATCCATCCACAAGGAAGATATGAAAGATGAGGATCGATGTGAGAAGTTATTCATCTGGACATATAGCTATTAATTCAGCTAGTAACAGCAGAGCAGTGGAAATCTTCCAACTCCTCATGTACTACAAGCCATCTGATGGAAAAATCTTCATCTATGAAGAACTCCTAGGATTAAAGATACATTTCTTCTCTTTCTCCCTTCCCTTTCCCTCAATATCTCATCTCCGATACATATCCAGCCCCTACAACCCATAACCCTCCATCTCCCCTCCCTCTCTTCTAAGCGCCAACCCCTCCAACCCACACAAGTACAAACCTACAAGCCCAGTCCAAATACTCCAATACCCAAACTAAACTCCAATCCACCCACCACACCACCACACCACCACTCCAGCTACAAATTCTCAAATTCGAGTTCCCAATACTCATCATTATTATTTATTATTCGATATCCATCATTCGATATACTACCTATACACCTCCCTTTCCTAGTAATCAACTTCTCATGTTATATCATACTACTATATTACACTATATTATATCAATCACACCTCCCAACTCCCAATTCCCAATAATTCCTCCACGAATATCTAGTATCTCTACTCAAAATACCTGTGATATTACTCTCACTATTACTATTACTTTCATCAAAAAGTATTGTAGATGATAGATGATAGATAATAGATATAAGTAAGCGAATGAATGAATAAATGAATATATCCAGATATGATATAATAATATAACCCAATCCAATCCAATCCAATCCCAAGCAAAGCCACATGAACAAAACAAAAGAAACCCAATGATCTAGTATCACTATCATCATTAGCATCAGTACACCAGAAAAATTTGTACTCATATCTCCCTAAAAATGCACATAGAAATACACATACATATACACACATACATCAGCACACCAAACACCGAGAAAACCCCACCATGCAGCTAACTACGCAGCGAGCGAGAAGTCGCCATGATAGATGGGACTTTGATTCCCATCTTAGCTGATACCTGGGTACTGCGAAATTCAAATTTGTAAAGCAAGCATCAAAGATCGATTCATGAATGTGTGATTGAGATTAAAATTTAATTCAATATCATCAGAGGCGAAAAAAACAGTATTGCACTACACGAAACATGAATCGAAAAGTCAAGATTCAGAACGCTTCTTGATTCTCGATTCTTGCTTGAATTCCTGAATTCATGATTCATGATTTCTCAAAAATAATACGGATAAAGTAAGAATATATTAAACTCCATCTACCAATTATAAACAGTATTCCAAAATTGAAGAACTGAAGAGCAAGTGAGAAAGGGTCTAGACCAGATCTACTATGATAGATAGATATACTTCGTACGATTGATTCACTTGATCGACGCGCACAAAGCACAAAGTACAAAGCACATCGAAGTGTGATATCTATGACCCATCATATCGCACGATGTATCTCTTCATCACCAAACGAACGGGTGCATGAAGTGAAATGAACTTAAAATTCTCTCGCAATGAGGATTTCCCTTCACATGGAGAAGTAACTTTCTGCGTGTGGGATGTGTGATATCTCGAAAGTTACATACCTATCTACCTAGATATAGGTATTGCAATACGAAAGTCATTACACTTTACTTTCCACCAGGAACATGCTGCATTTGATACCATCACATTACGCACATGAAAGGAAGGTAACGTTATTCTTCTTGGAATATGCATTACTAGGTAGGTACATCTCGCTTTCGTAAAAGATGATGAGTGTTTTTCCTCAGGAAAACAAAACAAAGCAAAACGTAAACAAAAAAACAAAAACAGAATGCAGAATGCAGTAGGATGGAACTAAATGAATAGAGTTCCGCTAGTGGAAAGTTAAGAATCTGGGTGTGAAGATCATTTATTCTTTGGAAGTGGTTCTTCTCCACTATGCGTAGCGTTTCTCGATACTTGCTTCGACGTTATGTCTATGTATTGTATGATGTGAAGTGGAGAGAGTTGGAGGGAGAGGGAATTTGAGTAGAGTTTCGGGGTAGTATTCGGGAAAGAATTCGGGATGAAAATCGGGATTGAATACGAGGGGAAGTCGGGATAGAAAGATGATGTATGGCAAAGTGATAGTGATGAATGAAGATGTAGGAAGTATAATTGTAGGAGGATGGTATGACTAATGATTTGAATCTGAATGACTTGATTTGATAGAATGCAATTCGAAAATAGTTGATGACTAATTATTAATGTACTCGTCTGATTGAAGTGGCCATACTTCATTTCTGTTGAATTGGATACCTAGTAGATATGAGAAATACAGATTAGAAACGAGTAACTCATATCTCTTTTCTTTTCTTTTGAAAACATGCTTTGACGTGCCTTGACATGCCTTGACGTTGAAAGTAATCGAAAGGACCTCGGAAGTAGAGTTAGTTACCTAGTAATTAGTTCATGATGAAGAGTCGATCCTTCATGAAATCATCGACTAAGAGAAAGCTTCAACATCGAACTAATGCAAGATACCGATGACACGATCTGGAACGGTGTTGCATTAATATGCTGTACTCCACCGTCTTGCAGATGTTGAGTGATCACCTGAGGATGAATCTCGTTCTTTTTTTTTTCTTCAGGATCTAGGTCAGTATGAGGTATATGTCTCCGAATGCGATGGATAGATCTGTATGATTTCGGAAAGAGATTAACGAGATTGTTGAGGGGAGATCGGGGGTTCGTATCTGTTCCTTCATCGTAATGGGCAAAGCTCAAATGACATGTTTATGATGTTTATCATGGTGGTACTGTGTAACGGCCATCGATGCATGGAGGAGTGAGGAATATGCAGGTGTGAGAAAAGTGTCATGGTGGTTGGAAGGCTTTCCGAGCATGTCAAGTAAGAGATTGTGGGACCGAGATATCGTGGCTCTATATATGTCCCGACTTTAGATCTGGTGGTATGTTTTGGTACCTTTCCATCGGGAATGGAAGGAGGGTGATGAGATGGATTTGGATCTGATGGATCTGATGGACGATGAGATACTGTACAGGAATTCAGGTAACCTGCGAATATATGCAAGAGATATCTTGATCAGACTAGATGTGAATTATGAGGTGGTGTACTAGGAATGTTTATCAAAGATATTTTGATGTATTTTATAAAGCTGTGTGTGTATATTTACAAGAAATCTTGATATACCTAGGTACCTATATTACGAGGTAGTATTTATTTTATGATATGGTAGTGCAAATCTATGTATATGTAGTAGGTAGGTAGGTATGTAGTAGGTAGGTATGTAGTAGGTAGGTATGTAGTAGGTAGGTATGTAGTAGGTAGGTATGTAGTAGGTAAAATACCAGGTAGGTAAACAGAACCTTGATAGGTGAGTGAAGAGTGAGTGAAGAGTGAGTGAAGAGTGAAGAAAGAGTGAAGAAAGAGTACAGAGCAGAGTGAAGGTTGATATGAGAAAAGAAAGACAACCGATATTGAATCTAAAGCAGCATGAGAAAAATATCAAGTGGCATTCCCCAAAACAAGCTTCAAGTGATTTGATTGATCAAAGTGAGGATTCAGAAGAAGGAGCTAGCCTGAATAGGCATATAATACATGGCTGGTCCAATGGTCACCAGATCCATGATAATAAAATCCATTTTTCTGATTCTTTTATCGGATTTAACCCAATCTGGCAAGGCTGGTTCCTGAGCACGGTGAATAAAGTGGGGCGATCCTAACACTACCACCAGAGCTTTGAGCATCGTCTTTTGACAAGCAAACACCAACCTCCATCGATCATCTTAGCACCAAATGCACGGCAACTCTCTATCCCATTCACAGGAACATGAACATCGGATGATTTTAAGTGGTGGATGAGATAAAGAAAGAGGCAAAAGAGGCAAAAGAGGTAAGATGTCGATAATACTACTTAGGTACTATGACTTTCCTGAGAGAGTGAGAGAATGAAAGAAAGAAAGAATGAAAGAATTCATGATGGGGAAAGAATGATGGAAGCGCTGGATGGATGAATGAATGAATGAATGAATGGATGAATGTGAATGAATGTTCATGCTGGGTGTACAAACAAAACAATCCTTCAAATCCCATCCATCTTCATCGACACATCCATCGATACATCTATCGATACATCCATCCATCCATCCACCCATCCATCAATCAATCCATCCAAAAGCAAAAGTATATATCGTGGGTTCAGCAACATATGCATGCGTCAACACAACATCGACTTCAACCCTACAATACACGACACTACACTACCTACGGGGTACACCACATTTACCACTTCCACTTCCACTTCCACTTCCATTTCCATATTCTACCTTCTCCTTGAACTCTCCCAAAGCAATTTCGACCCAATAATTATTATCTAGAAGAAGAAAAATTGCCAATCGAATCGGGTCCTGATGAGTTGATCAAATGAATATCTAACTACCCGTAAATAGAGTACTAGGTACTTCAAAACCCGAAAAAAAAAAACTAACCAACTTTCTTCTTTTACTTTCACCATCTTCTTCTTTTTTCCATTAACTTTGATTGACACAGACAGAGACCTGGAACTTCTTAACCTACCTCCCTACTTATCCCATATTTATCATGGTATGGTGGATTGATTTGATTTGATTGGATTGGATTGGATTGGATTGGAATTATACTGAAGAAACTATTATTCATTCATTACTTGATATCTCCCTTTCATTCCAAATCATTGATCGTTTGTTGATTTTGATTGACTGATCATTCATTTCATCTCATCTTCTGCGAGATCCAATCAAGTCTCATATTCCGTCTCGGTTGACCTTTCTTCTCCATCCTCCTTTTCCCTACCAGTCTACCTATCTACCCAGGTACTTCTCCCTCTTCCAACTTTCAATTCACTCCATGGTCTCACTTTTTCCCATTACGACTGAGACTCTTTACGCTATTCTATCCGAGTAGAATCACCCACTACCATACCTACTTCTCTGCTACATTTTAAACTTTTGATCCGTCAAAAATTCAATATCCATCAGAAAACCCCACTACTGCCCTGGAGCTTCTGCAAGACATATCCCAAACGCTTGATTTGTTCTTGAGTCAGGACCTGTGGGGTGAATCTTTCTGATCTCATACCACTGGGCGGCCCTTCTCCCCGGATCTTTCCATGATTCGCCTCTGTTCCACTACCAAATCAATTCTTGTTTTGACTACCTCTTCCATCTCTCTCAAACAAAGACATCAACAAATTGCCACGATTGCAAAGATGTCGCATTCCAACGTCTTGATTTATCTCATGCGCCGGGACTTGCGAGTGGGCGATAACCCTATCCTTCACTCTCTCATTGATAACAAGGATCATGGATTCACACATCTTCTCCCACTCTATGTTTTTGCCGCACAACAAATCGAAGTCTCTGGTTTTATCACCAAAGATGGAAGTAAGAGTCCTTACCCAGAGGCCAGAAGTCAAATCGGCGCATTCTGGCGATGTGGTCCCCACAGAGCGAAGTTCCTAGCGGAAAGTGTGTGGGATCTGAAGGGGGGTCTCGAGAAGGTTGGGAGCGGATTGGCTATCAGAGTGGGTATGGTCGATGAAGTGGTGAAAGGTTTAATTGAAGGATTTGAAAAAACAGGCGGCAGCAAGGTTTCTGCAGTGTGGATGACTTCCGAAGAAGGAGTAGAAGAGAAACGAGAAGAGCGCTCGACAAAGAACATTTGCGATAAGGCCGGTGTTGACTTCAAATTGTGGCGAGATGAGAAATATTTGATTGACGAGTATGTTTTCACACCCATCATCCATTTCACCCCTCCCTCCAGAATTTACTGATTGAAATATAGTCGAGATATTCCATTCGAGGATCCCAAAGATCTTCCCGATGTGTATACGACTTATCGCAAGAGTGTTGAACCCCTTCGCGAAGCCCCTCGTCCAACTTTACCAAAGCCTGAGAAGAATTCATTGCCACCCTTCCCTACCGATGTTCCACCTCAGCATGCTCCATTCACGATTCCGACAAATTACGAGGAGATCGAGAGCGCACTTCTCAAGCCAATCAATGCGCAACCTCTAATCAAAAATCCTCCATCCTACCCGGAGAACTCATTGTCGGTTCATCCTTTTACAGGTGGTGAATCTCATGCGCTAGAACGACTCGACCACTTGATTACCTCTGGCTCAATTAACGCTTATAAATCTAGTCGCAATGGGCTTATGGGTACTGATTTCTCTACAAAGCTCTCAGCATACCTTGCTCTTGGTTCAATTACTTCACGTCAGATTCATTCTTCCATGTCTCTCTTCGAGAATGGTTCTGATTCTGACACCCGGTACAAGGATCTCGAGGGGTATGGCAAGGGTGAAAACGAAGGCACTTATGGTGTACGATTCGAACTGCTTTGGAGAGATTACATGCGTCTCTGCACTCGTAAATTTGGACCAAAGCTTTTCCAATTGGGTGGATTCAAGGAGGAAGAAAATGCACATTCAAAGTGGAGTAGGCTAGATTCACCAAGAGATGGTGTTTCAAAAGAGCAGATACAAGAGATTATCGAGAGATTTCTTAATGGTACAACTGGAATGGGATTTATTGATGCTTCTCAGAGAGAATGTTACCACACGGGTTATACTAGCAACCGCGCTCGTCAAAATGTCGCTTCATTCCTCGCGAAACATCTTTACATTGATTGGAGAATTGGCGCCGAGTGGTACGAATGTATGTTGGTGGATTATGATGTCAGCTCAAATTGGGGTAATTGGCAATATGTTGCCGGAGTTGGCAATGATCCCCGAGGCAATGATCGGATTTTCAACCCTGTCAAACAAGCTTTTGATTACGACCCTAAGGCTGAATATGTTCTGGCTTGGGTTGATGAGTTACGGGGCGTGGATGAACTAGGTCAAATATTCCAGGCTTGGACTATCAACGACCAAGAGAAGAAAGAAGAGTTGGGAATTGCAGATGCTGAGATGGTGACAAACCCATTAAAGAGAATCGACTTTAAGATCAATAGGGGTAGAGGTGGGGGAGGTGGTAGAGGTGATGGCAGAGGTAGACCACCATATAGACCACATGGTGGAGATAGATGGACGGGTAGGAGATCTGGTCCTGGGGACCAAGGACGAGGTGGGTTCCAGGGTGGCAGAGGAGACCGAGGTTTTCATCAAAATCGAAGATTGTATAGAGGTGGTAGAGGTTCCGGAAGCGAATTGAGAACTGGAATGATGGATAAGGAGAGAGAGGCTGCTGCGGATAATGAGTAAGACAGACGGTTCACATTATGGCGTACGTCTATAATTGCGCAACGAGACACGGGCATGGACACGATTACGAATACGATCACGGATACACGAAGACATAGATATGACAACGTAATAAATGGATGTCATTGAGTTGACAGTGGTAATTATGGTTGAGAATTTTGGTAAATACGGTCGGTGGCTATGACTTATACCTTGGGACGGTGAATAATGGTTACGGAGATATTTGCAATTATGACTTTCGCTTATAATATGACCTGGCTGAGCTGCATAGGAGGACAGATTTGAAAGATTAATGAGTGGTTCAGATAGGCGGATCATAAACACATGAGTCGCGAACAATTCGCATACGTTTTGATTTCATTACGCGTTCTTACTCTTGATAATATTGATTTGAAGGTAGCATAATAAAGAAAGACAGAAGGAAATAGATGAATGAATAGCTAGAAATTAACAATATCGCTCCTCTTTATATATCTCAACATTATCCTCAACCTTTATTAATGTATATGGTGCTGGTAATTCATTCTGCGATTTGGTCTGCTATCGAAGAGGAATACTTCTCACGATATTTCTAGGTTGACCTCCTTGGTGGGATTTTTTTTTTTTTGTTCTCAGTAGAGTTAATGTTCAAAGCCTCTATGTAAAGCGTAGAAGGGAGGAAATAAAAGAGAGGAAGAGAGGAAAGATTGAACGGTTGCTGTGCTGTGTTTTGTCTTACTTTATACTTGTACTTTGTATACCCATCAATGAGACAAATACTAAACATTTCCCATTTCCCATTTCCCATTTCCCATTTCTCACTTTTCGCTTCACACACATCATACACCATACACCTTAAGAATAATCCCGCATCTCACTTCATCACTGCTTTCCTATATATATGTATGAGCTTGGGGAATATGTATTATTTTTATTCTTCTCTCAAAGCTAGTATATATCGTTTGGAATTGTAAATTTGGTTTTGTGTAATGTTTTTTCTTAAAGTTTAAAGTTTGTTTTGTTTTGTTATATCTTGTTATATTTTATTGTATTTTATCTCATTATGTCTCATCTCATTATATCTCATCTTATTACATCTCATTATATCTCATCACATCTCATCTCATTACATCTCATCTCATCTCCACCCCCCATCTCTACACCTCCTCTATCCAACCCTCATCTCCACCCTCCCAAACTCCACACCCCATCCCAACATTCCAATAAACTCCGCTCTATCTATACAAGCCTCCAGGTCTTTAAAAATATATCTCTCTCCCCCTCTCTCCCCCTCTCTCCCCCTCTCCCCCTCTCGGCCCAAAAAAAGAGAAAGAGAAAGAGAAAGACAATTAACTCACCATCGATATTGATTATTGATTTCAATATAATAGATTTCAACATTACTCGATTTCAAAATTCAAAATTCAAAATTCAAAATTCAAAATTCAAAATTCAAAATTCAAATATATTATTCTATTCCATTCTGCTATTCATATTAGGATATACTATATTATAGTATACTATAACATACGATCCCCCTACTTCGCAACACTTCACTTCGTAACACTTCACTCCGCTCTACACCAGCAGCACACTATACTTCCTCCCTCTCCCTTCCCTTCTCTATTTCCTCTCTCCCACATACACCCACCCAAACCATACCCACCCAACCACAATTTACCTACAGATACAAAGACCTCGCGGATGTCCAGACCCACAGACACACATACAGCCTCACCCCCAACACACAAAAACACACACACACCCATCGAAACCCCACAGTACAGTACTTGTTTCAAAACTTAGAAAGAAAGGACAGGATATCATACTAATCACTAATACCTAATACCTAATACCTAATACCTATCTAGTACCTATATCCATCACAGTAGACAATCAAATAAAGAGACACTACTACCTACCTACCTACCTACCTACCTACCTACCTAATCGTAAAAACTCACGGAATCATACCGAGGTCCAGGATGAGCCAGAAACGAGTAAATTACAATTGACTATCCACACACGTTAACACTTTAGCTACCTACCTACTCGAGTAAGTCGTCATATACAGTATAGTGTATACAAAAATCTATGTGGTGAGAGCAAAATAATTAGTGGGTCTTTACTTAGGCGAGGAAAGCAAAGGGGCGACAGTCGTCTACGAGTACAGCAGGAACAATCTCATACATATCTTCTTGCTACAATTTTCATATGATACATGTATAATATTTTTGGAACCTGCATACCCGAAGACCTATACTATCTATCCATGTATATGATTCTCTTCCCCTTCGCTCATCCACCTCCCCGGTCCTCAAAAAGGACCAACTCAAGTACCCAATCATTATCCAAACCCAATTTAATCTTACCCCACCCAACCAATCCAACCGAGCGTAATACTAAGATACTGTGCACTTGATACAGTACAAAAAACTATGTAGAAAAAATAAGTCATCCCCAGAAATCCCAACGCCAAATCGGTATACCACTTCCATCGCCAAACTAAACCATGATATGCTAAATCACTCCTCGCGAGCAAAGTTTACAAAAAACAAAAGAAAGCTAGTCATAGCGTGTGTTTCGTTATCATGACCACCACTTGATTGCCAATTTTGTTTCCCTGTAGCCCCTTCATACCTGCGTAGAACCAACACCAAATGCAACCCGAAATCAAATTATCTCGAACGCCCTGCAGCCCCTGCATATCTGTTTCTGATCAAGAAGGGACTTGGCATTTCATCCCTGTCAGGATTCCACACCGTTGGCTCCATATCTCCAATGCTTCCTCCACTACCCCTCATTCTTCCTTCGCCCTTTTCCTTTTCTACCATTCTCACTCCGAATGATCTTCCCTTTCCACTAGGGCTCATTTCAACTGGTCTTCCTCCAGCACGAGCTTGCGCTAGTTCGACTAGAGTTCGTCCAATCGTTGTTGCACTTCCCGTTTTTGTATTGTTCTTCATTGCCTGTTTGTGTAGGTCTGATTCGGATTTCTTTGTCAAACTTGACTTTCGTGTGGGACTTGCTGCCGTATCATTGCCCGACAAACTAGTCATGCTTGGTATTCTCGATAGTCTCTTAGTTACTGGGCTTTGTGCTTCCTTCTTACTAACCAATCCACCTTGGTTTTTGGTGGCCAAAAAGTTTGGTTGAGTGTTCAATTTTTGTAATGGTACTGTACGTTGTGAGATGAGATGTGGTCTCGCAGCACCCTTAGCAAATGGGTTGTTCTTAGATTTAGATCGCGTAGGAGAAGGCACTGGAAGATCATCCTCATCCTCATCTTCAGAATCAGAATCTAGTAGAAGAGGTTGTAAGCGAATCTCTGCATTTGCGTTTGCAGCAGCAAAAATGTTTCGGTTAGTGCCAGGAGCTTTGGTTGCATTGTTCCGGCGTGGAGATAATGACAAGGAGGCAATAGAAATTGGTGATGGATCAGCCATCTCAATGTCCATAGGAGTTCCATGCACATTGAACATGGTTTGCGCTCGAGAGAATGGTGTTCTGGTGGATTTCTTGAATGGTTTGCTGGGCTCCGGTGACATGGTGTGATCAGTAAAATCTGTGGTTGATGAAAAGTCATCACCTGTGCTACCAACAGATGATCTTGGGTAGTCCAATGAGCTTGGCGAAGGACACAACTCTTTAGCAGTCAGAGAGCTTGAGCTAGTATCGTTGTCCGGATTCGATGATCGAGAGCTGTTGGCGGATCTTTGTAGCTCTTCTTCAACTCGGATCCGGACCTCTTCTTCAAATCGTTTCTGTAGATTTTCCACCTCTATTTGCACCAAACGATTGATCTCCAATTGTGCCTTGACTTCCCATTCTCTTCGCAATGATGAATCAATCTCGGCACGCATAGCTGCTTTCTGAGCCGCGAGCTTCTCTGTCCTGTCTTCAAGCTCCTTGAATTGTTTAGCCGCCATTTCTTCTTTCGTCCTCAACAGTCGACCGAGCTCAACAACCTCTTTCTCCTTCCTCATCAATTTTACCACAGGAAGATTAAGCAATGTAACGGTGTCGACTCGTCGATCGGGGTTGACTCTGAGGCAGTCCTTGATAACAGATGCAAGTTCTGGCGAATATATATTTGGTATTGGTGTGACTTTGCCCTCTTTAATCTTCTGCACAAGTTGGAAGTGTGATTTCGCGTTGAATGGAACTTCTCGTGTGCAGAGCTCGTACATAATGCAACCTAAAGACCAAATATCTGACTTTAACGTATATCGTTCCGCGGCACAGATTTCTGGGGACATGTAGAATGGAGTCCCAACATATGTAGAGGCAAAATCGTGAGATTCCATCAATTTCGAAAGACCAAAATCTCCAAGCTTCACAGAATTGCCTTCACCAAGAAAGACTATAAAATTTAGTACAAGAAACACAACCGTATATACTTAGGTCACTCACTGTTTTCGGGCTTCAAATCTCGGTGTAGAATCATGACACCAGGCGCTGGCTTTTGTGGTTTGGCGGTATTTCCCAATCCCATTACATTGCTTCCAACTTCTGGTGGATCGACTCCATAGTGACATCTATACAACGCTGAAACCAATTGTGCGAATATGCTCCAAACGAAACCCTCTTCAGCATATTTGTTCTTTGCTTGTAAATCCTTTATAATCCTACCAAGATCCCCATTGCCACAGTATTCCATGTACAAATGAAGGTCTTGACTGGACTTTAGATGCTCTCGATGATAGTATCCGACGATGTTTGGATGTTTAAGTGAGGAAAGAATGGCGAATTCGGCTTGTAGTTGTTCTCGTTCTTTTTGTGACATCCGCATGTAGTTAATCTCCTTCCTACATAAGATTTCTCCATTATTCTTTCTCCGGACCTTTCGAATGATACCAAAAGAACCATGTCCTACAGAATAGATAGAGTATATTAGTTCTGTCTCACTTAAGAGTTGGCGCAACGAGTAATAAATCAAACATGAACCACGTTAGTACTTCTGGTACTGTGAAGACTTACCTATCTTCTCCAAAACTTCGTACTTGCTTTCTTCTGTCATGATTCCGAAAGTATTATATTTAAGAAAAGGGAGATCTTTGCATTGATCTAAGTAAAGAAAGCAATTAACATTAGTATTGTTGTAATTTATTCGAGGTTGGCGATGTTTTGTCGTTTTATTCGAAGTTGATGAAGATGGATTGTGAATTAATTCATTCAGGTTGGTGTTTACTTTTTGGTTGCCCCTCCAACCGTTTGACTATTCGATACCAAACTAGAATTGGACATCACCCGGGGAAATTTTGATAATGCCAGAAGGCGGTGAAGGTATGAAATCTGGATGACGGTTGAAACATTTAACTCCGATCCCTTATCCGGATTGCTTTTATCGATAAGCTTTCTTCCCCTCCATGTGCTTGTGTCAAAACCAGTAGCTTCTCAAACTTGCCACAATTTTGTATCTTTATCTGTTTTATTATTATTATCACCACTGGGTCCATATATTTTGCTATTGACTCTCTACTATTCATACCTACTCTTTGCACACATATCCTCAGAATGGTCAAACGGAAAGATGAGCTCGAAGTTCAACTGAAGGATGAGCATCAGTTGATCAAGGAAGGAGTCTTGAGAGATGAAAGTCCCCTTGATACTAGTCCCGAATTCCAAGAGCTTTGCGTTGCTTGCCGAATTGGTGATGTTAAGAGGGTGCAGCAAGCAATTACTACTCCTGGAATCAATATCAATGCTAGAGATCCCTTTGATTATACGCCATTGATCTTGGTAAGCCTTATGTTATTTCTAGTGCCAATTGGCCTCGCTGACAAATTATCAAGGCAAGTCTTTGTGGACATTACAATGTTGTTCAACTACTTCTCGAAGCTGGAGCTCTCTGCGAACGCGATACATTCCAAGGGGAGAGATGTCTATACAATGCATTAAACGATCGAATTCGAAACCTTCTATTAAAGTACGAATATTCGAAGTCTAGGGACCCATTACAATCATTCGCTTCTCATATCACTTCTCTCCTTACTAGGCAGACTCCTGAAACTTCAGACATAACACTCAGCGCTGGATCAGAATCATGGAAGTTACACAAGATGATACTTTCTGCCCGGTCACCATATATGCGAAGAAAGCTTTCTGCTGCCCCAGAGACCAAGTCATGGAAATTGGAACCTTCCATTCCCCCAGAATGTTTCCAGGTTGCTTTTCGATATTTATACATGGGTGAAGTGCCATCAGATCTTGGTCTTAGGTCTAGCAGCTCTGTGGACGATGTGCTCAAAGGGATTGATAAAATCAGCAAACAGCTTGAGATTGAATCTCTCTGGGAAGGGCTCTTGAGTGGGCGTGATAGAAGAATAGCCCGGCAACGGTATCAAGATGAAGTTTTACGGGCAAGGAATCAGATGGAGTCTTGGTATCGAGGGAATGTTTTGAAGCATAAGATACACATCGATACCGTGAAGGCCAAGGATGTGAAGTGGACTAGGAATAATTCCATGTTTGCGGACGTTCTGTTACAGGCAAACGAGAATTTAGTTTCCGATGAGGCTTCGAGTTCTAGGCCAGAAACACCAACACCTAACACGACTGTTTCCTCAAATGGCATTCCTATTGGCCCCTCGAGCTCATTGTCCCAAGAGACATCAACCGCCAATTCACCTCAGAAATCGATACTCTATCCTGCGCACCGCGCTATGCTCATACGATCAGAATACTTCCAAACTATGTTTAGTTCCTCGTTTCAAGAAGCGCAGGTTACTGATTATTTGCAAATTATCTACGTGGACTGCCCCCCTGCTGTACTAGAGCTCATCCTCGACTTTCTCTACACCGAGAATGTTGATATTCCTCTTGATCTCGCAATAGACGTTCTTCTTGCAGCAGACATGCTCTTTATTGAGAAACTCAAAACTAAAGCTGCAGTAGTAATAAGTACTCTCGGAAATGGTTCGAGCACACTTGCTGATCGTACACACACCGACAGCGATGAGTTGGATGTGGAATTAATTAACCCTTATGATGTTATGAGAGCTGGATGGTTGACAAGAGTCCAAAGACTCGAGGAATTCTGTGCTAGATACATGGCATATAGGTTGGAAGACTATATTGATGAGCCAGAGTTTGAGGAATTGATTAAGGAGAGTGCTGCCAGAATTGAAAAGAGACAGGAGACTGACACTATTGAATTACTTGATGAGTATGTCACCCAAATTCCTGCTTGGATCCCGTTGAAACACTGTCTAGCATACTGACTGAGATTTCTCTAGCATTCGCTTTTACCTATCCGAACGCTTCAGACTCCGATTTGAAGACTCGGGCCTTGAAGATATGATGGATGAGAATATGAATGAGAACGGTGAAGAAAATGGAGATGAAAAGGGAGTCACCGATGATATTACATTTGCGAATGCTGTGAAGTCTGACACAGTGGTTGATATGAACCCAACACAATCCCCTGCCCTCGATCCAATGATGAATGGTCAGATACGGACTCTCAATGGTGAGATTGCGGGTGACGAATTTGCGGCAGATGCTATAAACTACCAAACGTTACTTGGAAAGATAGACAACTTGTTAGAAAGATTAAAGTTAGATGCTTAGACTTTGTAAGAGGAATTGGATGATATTTCTCGTATTTAAGCGAAGTTTGGATTTTAGAAAGCATACATATATCCATATTCTACGCCATTTGCGTTAGGATCAAACTTACAATCATATTTGTCCTTACATTTGACGTCGAACATTACTAACGTTCTTGAAGAGAAAAAAGGTATTTTGTTCAGCCGCAATTTTAATCAGCATCGGGCCTAGACCATGCCCCTCCATCCTCACCTCATACATAGACACTCGCATCACATAAGCACTAGATCTCCTGATCCTCGATTTCACCCTATGCATCAGAATTCAACGCTGTCAAACATTGGACCCAACTTAATTGCAATCTAAATATTGAGAATATACCGTCTAAACCTTAAATCTTCACATAATCATCATCGAAGTGATACTTACATTACCTGGGATAACACGGTATATGCACTGTGCAATCTCTGCACTTATTCATAAAAACACGAAACATTTCAATTTTGCAATTTCTTGATGACAGCAGATAGTTATATTTACATCTTTCTCTCGACATTTATTGATTAATCCCAGATTGTATCGAACCCTGTTCTCCTTTTCCCCTCGCGTATCTATGATTTGCCCCACGCTCCAATATAAGAATATCCGAAGTCTGGAATAAAGTGCAACTCCGCCTGTGACAGACCAAAAGGATACAGATCAATGATTCTAATCGCTCTCGGGATAAAGTGCGAGACAAAATGAAGTTCCTGATTTCTTCGTAGGTGCTGTCAATTTGGATTGTTCATGACTTGCCTATGACTAACTGGTATTCTAGACTTTTCCTGTCGAAGCAAAGGATTTGATTACGAGGTAAGTTTCTTCCAAGATGTTTGACTGGCATGTAGTACTGATTCTACAGTATCCGCGGTCTATTTGGGAGTTCAATCACCCGTTATTGAATAAATATCACTCGTGTTCATCGATTGTCATTATGAAGAGTTAGTCCCATAATGGAAAGATTTCCCTGTTTTTCTGAGTTTCTTATTGCAAAGTACACATATGACTTTACACAAACTGACGAATTAACCGGCCATACAACTTAGTTCAATCTTTAGCGATCCTTCTCCTGATAGTATGCGCAACAGGTTATCGAGCTATCTGGCTTGGTAGACCAGATGTGAAAGCTTTTAAAGTTTGAAAATTGTGAGTATCTGAATACGATATAACACCCAGAAAGAAATCCAAGTCTGAAATGAAATTGAATGATCCAGAGGATCCCAATACCAACAGTCATACATTGTCGGATGGCAGCGCCAATTGCTGTGCGCTTTCAAGCGTAGTCTCGAGCGCAGTTTTTCGACATTTCTCTTTCCATTTCTTGAGCTAATAACATCTCCATTATCTCCTTGCCATACTTTAAGTTACCCGCCACGAACCGAATCACTTCATTGTCAATCTTAACTAAATTGTACTCTAACAACGCCTTTACCATCTCTCCATCCCAGGTGGACAATGCAAGGTTGATTACCTTTGGAGCTATTTTCGTGCGCGCTTTGAGTAATATTAGAAGGGCATCTCGGCCAAATTTTACACGTTGACTCAGCAGAAGTGTCTTCCAATTGATCAATTTCTGCTCATTCAAGATATCTCGAGTTTTACTTAGACTTTCGAACAACATACGATAACTTGAATCCGATGAACAGCCATATTCGGTCAATCGATTTCGTTTCTCGTGCAAGGACATGTAGAAAAATGCCTCGGACAAATGATGCATGAATATATCCGTATCATAAAAGTCATGGCCCAAAATCATTCCAAATGTTATAATCGATGCTACCCAAGAGACTTTAAAAGCTCCAGTCGTAGTTTTGCTGCCAATCTTCATTAAATCAGAAATGGTCTTAGCCATAGCACCAATTTTGTATTGTTCTGTAGACGGTGCATCATTTTCGATAGTGTTAAAGATGGCAAAAGCGTTCGCAATATTCAAGCACGCCATATCGAGAGGCCTCAGAATCGAAGAGGTGCATTCATTACATAATCCGATGCACTCATCGAAGGATTTAAATAGCGTTGATGCTATGTCGGCGTCGTTGTTCTGAAGCATGAGTAGCGGCGTGGGTCGCATCACTTCTCGGGTTTGAGTCTCAGGGGAGCATTGGGAGGCAAGTAAATTTGCGTTGACCGAGTGGTTGACGATAGATTTGACACAGTACTTTCTAGACTGCGTGCACAAATTCTTTTCCTTCGTTCGGATCTCTGATATCATTTGGGCTGCCCGCCTGCTCCCGTTGTAGGATGCAATATAATATGCAGAATTCCAATACAAATTAGGGTTGAGCTCTTTTGGCAGTAGAGACGCTGTTATCTTGTGTAGTAGATTGATAGTCATCGGGCTATCAAAGTGTGCTGAAGTTTGGACACAATTGAGACCCATCCAGCTTTTCTGGGTGAAGAAATATTCGCAATTTGCAATAGGAAGAAGCCGACTGATAATTTCACTGAGATCATGCTCACAGGCCAGAAAAATAGTCCAGATCAATGAAGTCATACTTTTGTCTTTGATCCACGAGGGGCGCAAATGAGTTTCATATCCCCACAGGTAATCCTCAAGCGTAGTCCTAGCGGGCAGAATAATTCTTGATTCAAAAGGAGAAACTAGAAATTCTGCGAGTAACTCTCCCAAAGCACCCTCGCGTCTCGCACTGGGGGTCAATTTCGCATAATTACCCCAAAAAGATACTGCGTGGCTTCTAAATTCAGGTTGGTCTCGTGATTCTGAAATAATAGATCTTAAACATGCCTCCGCAGCCATCAGATTTGTATTTTCAGCTAAGTATCCAGGCTGGGATTCAAGATATTCCTGCACCGATAAATGAGCAAACTGAAACTTATCCATCTCTTCATTGTAAATTACCAAATTGAAGCAGATACTTAATATTTCGTCATTTGATAATAGTGGGTGGCCTGCGTTGTTCACGGATATAGCTTGCGGGAGGGTTTTAGAGTTCAGAGCTTCGCGGGAGCAAAGAAGCCATTTCAATGCACGCGACGCTAACAGTGGATTAGGATATTCGCCTTGCATGATCTGCGACATCACCACATCATATGACTTTCCCAATTCTTGCGGTAGGTGGTCGAGTGCATAATGCACGTTGGCTTCCGTTTTAACCCGATATGGATCACAAAGGCTATCAATGTGCATGCTTACTAGTCGAAACATACCATTAGCTTTCTTTATCAACTTGCCAATGATGATATTCTTCAAGCGACTTGAGACACGCCCGCAGAGAAGCTTATCTTCTCGTATTGCCTCTTTAATGCGCGATTTAATGAACAATATGATATCCTCAGTATTGTCAGTCGTATGGATGTATAGGTTCGGGGAACAAGCTAGATGGTGGACGAGGTCATGGTCATCTCTGCTACTGACAAAAACTTTGACGACATTGTTCGAATTCGTGATAATCTTTTGCAGGCCGAGAAGCAAATCGTTTCTCTTAGTAGGATCGCATTCGTCAAGTCCATCAAGGACTATGGTTGCAGGGTTAGATTCTAACAATTCCAGAATAATATTAACTGTTTCTTCGAGACCGAGCTTCTCCGGTGTTCGTCCCCGAGCTTCCTTCCTCCGAGCAAGGTATTTTTTCGACACAGGTTCCCTTATTGGGGTCTCCGCATCTAATGAGCACAATTGCTCTAATATGTTTCTCAATATTTCTGTTGGATCAGCCCTTTCCGGTTCATTGATGGTTCGAGCACAGTAGAAGTATGCAATAGGTGCAGAGCTGTGATGCTGTTGGGCTCGACTTCGGAGATATTCGATAACATAGCATACAAGCATACTCTTCCCACTGCCAGGGATCCCATGTAGCCACAAGATGGAGGAAGTGCTAGCCTCCATCCATTCCTTGAATTCCTTCTTTCTCGACAGCCAGTTGCAAGAACCAGATAATAAGCTCCGCGATTTTTCCCGGTGGTGGCTAGAGCTTGATATCATCGTAAGCCACTCAAAAACCTTTACTCGCTCTTTTTCCTTGAGATTATCTTGTACACTTGATAGATCTTCAGCAATGCGCTGCACTGGATCCTTGAGATCGTTCAAGGCTTTGACCAAATGCTGTTCGATTTTGTTCCAGTTGAGTTCTGCAGATGACATATCTTGTTGAATGGTCTGTGTGAGCTTGTGCAATTGTCCAAGACGTTGTCCCAAGTCACTTCCCAGTAGCTTCGTTGCTGAAACCCCTTTTTGAAGGCTCTGTATCGATGTATGGCATATATCCATAGATTGTGTGAGAGCATCCATGTTTCTGTCAATCTTACTGAGGGATTCATCAGAGACGAGGCTCGTGTATTTCTCAACTTCTAGTTCATTTTGCTTGATGCTTGATATGAATTTTTGTGTTGATTCTTCTGGACGAAAGAAGCTGTGCGCAATTTTCTTCAGAATATGAGGTTCGAAATACGCATGCGCTTGGAAAAGGTAATCCAAAATGGCAGTATATAGCTTAACAATTGCATCGGCCAGAAAAGCCGTGGAGCGGGATGCTTTCTGTAGGTGGAGATGCTCCACGATCTCATACCGCGCTAGAAGATTGACAACGATCTCCATACCTTCAAGGATAGCACCATTGGAGTGGATATCGCTAACAGCAGCCTGCGATGCAATTAATAGCCAAATCTTAAATCATAGCGGTGCATCATATACTTGCAATAGAAACCTGACAACAGCCCATGGTAAACTCGCGTGGATTGGATCATATTGCACAACAATATCCCCAATAGACTTGAACTTTTCCATCCAAATTGCAAGCTTAACAAAGATGTCGCGAATAATGATCACTTGACCATTTTTCCTTTTCCACTTCCATTTCCTTTCTTGAGCCTTGAGTTCCTGCTTTTGCACCAAATCCAAAATTTCTACCAAAATTTGTCGCCTTTCTAGGCCCGCAGCGACAAGTGCTGAAGTATTTGTGAACTGGACTTGTTTGAGAGCCTCATTCCACAGGTCCTCAGATTTTCTGTCACGTCAGTAGATGTTCCTCAATGGGAGATGCAATAATTGCCTTACGTTTTGACATAAGGTGCAGCTCCATGTGTGGTCATTTTGACTATAATTTTGATGTTCTTAGGTGAATGATCTTCCTACTTCCTAGAATCAGGTGCGTTGAGGCTCTGCCCATCAGAATTTAGCAGTGCAGTAACTTATTGATTTGCACAAAACTCGATCTTTACTTGACAGTAAAATGTTTCGATGCAATGGCTATGAAGCAGAAATGAACGAGCATCACTTCCTGGCATCAAAAAAAATGGGTATGTGAGCTAGATTTAATTTTGCAAGAAGATGCCAATGAATTTCTGCATGTCAGCTCTACACAGCCTCCTAAAGGCAAGTAAGTATGCCTCAGGGAGCCGCCCCTATGAAAGGTCACCAATGAGAACGGCGTGGTTGAATTAAAGACCAGTATGTACGAAGCATTTATATCGGCTCCAATCGTTCACGGGTGGTGGCCACCCATTTTTATACCTTCTCATTGGGCCGATTGTGGTTTATCAAGCAAGACCATCTGCGACGTCTAAGTAGCAATGCAATATAGCATTCTACATTGTTGGAATCATCGACATGTACGAGTGAGGATGGGAAGATCTAGCAATCAAAGCATCCCATGTGAGGGAGAGAAGAGAAAGAGTTGACAGGTAGACGGTGGGTAATTAATTACATGTTGGAAATTAGTGTTCCTTTACTATAAATTTACTAATACATAAGGTTAGCGGGGTTGGCCGTGCTCAAAGCTTATCTATCAACTCCGCTGTTGATATTCTATATGCCACTATATCTTCGGAATCTCCGAATTGTATACGGAGTCATCAAAAGTTAAGGTTTTTGGAGGTGACTCAGAATTCACTATGACTCGATTCCGAGCGTCGTTAATACAAAGGCTTTAATCTCTCTTATATATAGCGACCGGCGCCATGGAGCCATCCGATTTACCTTCAGGATATCAATGGCACAATACGCAGCTCAATCTGAGCGTCTTTGGCTAGAGCCATTGACTGTAGAGAAACATCTCGATGCCTATCACAAAATGAGCTCTGATCCGCGAGCTGCTTCATGGACGTAAGATGAGCCCTTTCAATTTTGCTCGCTCTTGATTTCCAAGATAGCTCTAACTCTCAACTCAACTTAGAAAACCAAGCGAGTCCATCGAGGAGAGTAAAGCATACATGATTGAAAGAACACCGAACCCTGAAAAGCCGTGGATTGAGAACTATGCAATTCTACTCCGGCCGACAACATCTACCCCCGCCGATCAAAAGCCTGAGCTCATTGGCGCAATTGGAGTGATAAGATTCGAAGCTGGGCACGGTGCGGAAATTGGTTATGGTATACATGCTGGTTATCATGGTAAAGGATTTGCTACTGAAGCCATGAAGCTATTTGTGGGGCTATACTGGAGTAAAGAAAGTATGTGAAAACGACTCCAATAATGCTCTTTACTTTTCTGACGGAATACAGGAGAGGGAGATTGGAACACATTGGTGGCGGCTATAGACCCCGAGAACGTTGCCAGTCAGAGAGTAGTAAAGAAGATAGGTTTCACTGAAGGAGACTTGCAAGATGAGGAACACGAAATATGGGTTAATGGGGGAAAGGAGAAGAAACCTGTGAGGCACAGAGAATGGTTGCTGTCAAGACCAGTGTGAATATTATTCTACCATTCACCGGTAGACGTGCTGGTTCCCAAAGCCTTTCTCAACCACCTAAAAATCGTGTCAATCAATTGATCGTCGAAGTCGACTATGCGCAACTAATTTTTCCTTACTGTTTCATTCACGTTGGATAATCTCAGAAAGCCTATACTATCCATATAAATCGGTGCCGCGAGAATTATGTTCTATTCAACGTTCGCGGTCATTGTTCTATACTAGGTACACTAGCGTGACTGGTATACATGACCCCCAACTTCATCAAGGCGGGATTACAAGGGTGTAGAATATGCTGACTGAAACGACCAATCAGGTAGGGGTTTCTCATTACATGAGTCACTGCGCAAGTGGTATGTGCATCTCCTATCAAATGAACATACATCCCCTTTCGCTGTTTATGAGACAAAGATTGAGAGACGCCCCGTTCGCATATTTCTTCTTACTTCACTATCCAGTATCACTATCAAGTATTAAGATCATGTCGTCACACACGATAAAATCTGACCGTCTAAACCTTGAACCTATCCATCTGGACAAGCACCTTCATGGCTGTCACAAGATTCTATCCGAGCCTCGTATCGCGGAATGGTCGTAAGGCTCCCAAGTTAAGCTGTGGAAGTTTAAATTGAACCCCGACCTTACATGACTTGTATAGTACCCGAGAACCGCATACTCAACTCGAGCAGACAAAAGAGAGGATCTTGGAAAGTATGTCCAGCGTCCAATTTCCAATGTGGGCAATCATGGCCCCGACTACATCGTCGGTTCCGGTACCTGTGGCGGGTGAGAGAGAAGGGCAAGAGATGGAAATGATTGGTATCATCGGAATATCCCATAAACCGGAGAACGTGGGGTATAAGATTCATCCAGACCATTGGGGTAAAGGGTATATGACAGAAGCGTTGAGATTGTTTGTAGAGATGTTCTGGACTCTTGGAGGTTTGTCACATTTGCTTGTTAGAATGTGGAGACTGGAACGTTGCACTGGAGCCGAGACTAACATTATTATAGAAAAGAAGTCCTTGCCGCAAATTATAGCGGCTTATACTCCTGGTAATGATGCCAGTGCCAGAGTGCTCGAGAAAGTGGGTTTCAAGACTGGGAAACTACTTCGTGGAGAAATTGAGTTATGGTTTAATCGCTGTCAAAATCAGAAAAGCGATGTTCAATGCATGTACATAGATCGTCCTGGATCTAATCAATAATTAAATGGTCAACAATTCCTCTCTTCTCTATGTTCTCTATGTTCAAGTCTTTGATGTCTTCGACTTGGTATTCGAATCGATTTCAGGTATATGGTGGCCGTTCAAGTTTCACATCTGCAAGCTGTCCATACTTTCCGCCTTCGAGCCAAACAGGGCTCATAACACATGATATGTACTTCTATACATAATCTCATTACTTCGCCATGATTATGACACCTTAGAATCCATTTCTAGGCATGACGATATGATGATCATGCAGAAATACTCTGTCACTATAATCTGTCTAAATAATATCATCTCAAAAATCTTAGTACAAGCTTTGTTGTCGCGAGGTTTAGCTCGGCGCGTGCAAGCTCGATTCCTAAACATTTACGACCGCTTTCGCCAAAAGAGAATTGGAATTTGTATCACTCGCAATTCTCTCCCCGAGAATAATGTTCTGAATCGAGTTCAAAAGGATTTTGTAAAAAAGTTGAGCAGCTCAAACACCGAGAATCGTTATGCTGATCTGAGCATACGGAGGAATGATGTAGGCCTGCCCACATGCTTGCCCGATGCGGAGCTGATGCATTGTAAAGGAGCGTATGTTAGCTTTTCTTGGGCAGTACATGCTGTTCTAGCTGTGACTTCGAATGATAGGCGGTTTTCCTCGTCAATCACTGCGCGTAGATAAGGGAGTTCCTCCAAGTGTAGAATATTGCATTTCGTGAAGAACAGGCTTGAAGGGAGTCTCCTCTTATTAGAGTCATAGCTTGCTGTTATTCCCACGCCACGTCCTAGTCGAAGACTGCACAAATAATATTCATAGTTTTTCCTATGAGACGTTGTTGATGCATATACACTGTCAAAGAATCCAACATCCTGTATGTGGAGCTCGTCTGGAATGACACAAATGATGGGGCCTGATCCGTGCTGTTACATTGCCAAACGAACTCAACGGCATGATTGGAAATTAACATGTTACTCGTAGAGATCTTAGATCTCGAAAACATATATTTCCTGATGAACAACATGGAAGTACAACTCATACCACCAAGTAAGTGCAGGAAGCTTTGATCCCGGTATATATACTAGGAGATAAAGATGAAGTTGACCAAAAGACTCACCATTAGCGAACATCAATGGTAAGACGACTACCGTCTCGATGCCTTTTATGGACGCCATGTTCCTGATCTTATAGCTCAGAAGCGCAAAACTATTTCTATCCTTTCCTAAACTTTGTCTCGAGATAGATATGCAGATGATGATGATACACTCAAATATGAACTGTGAGAATACAAACCAAGATCAAAAGAGACAATGCATTGATACTCGAGTAATACAAAAGTAGAACCATAAGTTCCATCTTTTTGCAATGTGATACTCATTCAACTGTTGGAGAAGTAACACCGCTCAAGAATTTGGCATCGTCGTTGAGATTACCCATTGAGGGAGAACAACGTTTCGCCTGATCAGAGGTACACAGCCTAACTACCTTCTTTTGCATTTTGATTCTCTTTTCGGCGGCTTGACTTGACCAAATCGTCGAGCATAGGCGCGGCAGGCCCTAAAGATGGAAACCTTGATATATAATGTTTGCCTTGTATCTGAGGCAATTTAGCCTACATGGCGTCAGAAACTAAACCGAGGCACTTGATTAATTTGAAGCTTCCAAAATTGTAAGGAGCGCATAAATAGAGAGATCAAGACATTCTTTTGTGATAAATTGGCTCAAAATGGCTGCCAGACTGCCAATTCAAGCATTCCGTTCATACAAAAGTATTCTTCAACAACCACCGCACTTTTCTCAAACATATCGACATCCAATCCGATCACAATCTCTCTCAAAATGGTCAACGCGAGCATACTCAACACCTCCACCACCACAGCCTATAAATCATAACATTAATAATGCTACTACCGAGCCTTCATCTCATTCAATACCCCAACACCGAGATTTGCGATCTCAATTCTCTTCTGGGTCCGTTGCGCCAACGCCCTCACCTTCATCTCCCAAACGAAAACGATCCCTCCGTCCAACAATCTATGCCTCTCTTTTCCTCCTCATCGGACTTACAACTGGACAATATGTCTCTCTTGTCTTGTCTCCCCCTGCACTCCCCGAACCATCTTCTCCCTCAGACGAACTTATGACATCTTGGTTACACGCGCAGGCCTCGAAGATCCCGCTGGTACAGTCTCTGACTGAGGATCCCGTTTGGCAATCTTGGGATGCCTATTCCACATTTACACCCGAAGAACGTCCCCACCGACTTACTACTGGTCCATTGGGAGGATCTAGATCAATAGGCGGGTACCAACGAGTGTTTTATAATTCTACCACAGGAGAATTCATATCAATTGTATACTTAGGAGGAGCATTAGGAGGGTGGCCTGGTGTGGTGCATGGAGGTCTTATAGCGACGATTATGGATGAATCACTGGGGAGATGTGCGATCAGACAATTGGCCGCGGGGACAGGTGTCACTGCTCAATTGTCGTTACAATATTTGAAGCCAAGCGTTACCAATGCATTTTACGTAGTGAGATGCACACCTGTCATAGGAGAGGAGGGAGGCGGAGAAAGAAAGAGATGGGTAGAAGGACGTCTGGAAACATTAGAAGGGAGAGTTTGTGTAGAGGCAAAGGGATTATTCGTCGCGCCGAAGAATTATAAAACGAGGGTAATCACGGCTGGCTTTTAAGAAGCCCCCGGAATGTAGAATGTTTAGATGGAATGCAGGGTGTTCACCAGAACTGACTGGCTACGCTTAGAAACAATCACAGGTTGCCAGAATTCGAAACAATTCTTCGAAATGTTGAGGGTTTCCTCGAAGCACATTCTAAAATACTTATAGGTGGGAATTGATGATAAGTAAGACCAAACTACCAAGCAATATGAAGACTTCATAAAGGATTGAGTGTCTTCGCTATACCAAATTGTTTTATTCCTTGAAGAGGGAATACTCTTGTACTCTTACATACTAGATTGCTGGTAAGTTTATCATCGATCAACAAGAAGACCTCTCACATTCATGGATTGATCAATCTATAAACGATGTTTTACCCTTCACATTATTCACTCATGCCTGAACTCATGTGTTATTTCAGTGATATTGGCGAAGCAGAATCCCTTTATGACTACTGAAAGGGCTACCTTTTCCGAATAAGAGCTTTCCTTCCACAATATAAACGTCAAATATATTGTCGTCGAGCAACTCGGGTATGGGGGAGGGGTTACCATAAGACTCGACATAAGTATCCACAACAAGCGGGTACATTTAACTCTATTCGGACGTTCAGCTGTGTATGACCAATGAAACATATAGCAATCTGGATCGTTAGGTCATTTGCTATCCAGACCTTCTAAGCCTCCAAGACAAATCATCATGATAGCGATCACGAACTAAAGAATAGTACGAAGAATCTTCGGGAAAAGACCCAGAAAATCAATCTATGCCTGGACACCTTCGAATTTGAATCTATCCATGATGCTAACGATAGCCACATTTGTCTTGTTATGGAGGGATCCGGAAAATCTTCCCGAGAATATGTGTTCATTCTCATATATCGATAGAAGATGGACCAAAACCCTCAGGCCATGCCCCAGAACAACCATACAAATAGATGTATTTGTCTACCTTGATGGAAACCAAATTGGAGCTTGAAGTTACCGAAATTCTTCAGATTCCAGTACGCGAGGCCGTACCTCGACATATGTCTCCATAAGTATTGAAAGACAATCCATCCAGTATTCAGTCTGATATCTGTGGTTTAATGTGTCTAGTAAGTCACAATTCATCATTCCCTGGAAGAAGTAGTCAGGTTTGTGGAAATACTGCATCAGGTGAGCTTCCATTTGGGACAAGGATGTTTGGTAGCCTCTACTGGGAGTTCATGTGGAGGTGAAGAAGTAGATTGGGATGTGGAGGACTATGTATGGAGCAATGATGCTTGTAATGTACAGCATACTAGATTGGGGAAATCAGTTTCCGCTTTCGTATTTTCATGAAGTGCACATTTTCTAGTGGAAATACTCACGAAGTCAAATTTCTGTAGTTTAATTGCAAGTCATATCGACTGTATCAACCAGGAAAACAATTCCTATATATGAATAAGAGTTCTTATTTTGTAGTGGATGTTCCCTCGTATAAGGTTATGTGATAAAGAATGTGATTGGAGCTCCCTTACATCGACGAAGAGTCGTTCGAGGACAAGAAGATCCCTTCCATTAGTGATTGTCAGGTGAAATCACAGTTTGTCCACAGAATCTTTCATCTTCCAAAAGCCTTCCTCTCAAACTCCGAATTACTTTGCACCCTCCAATGCTCCAAAGATGCTTGCCAAACTGGAGTTGGAAGCCACCCCTGGTGGTAAATTCGCATTGCCTGTGCTGTTCGACTTTTTCGCTCCACCTGTGCTATTCCCCCCAGACGCACCATTCAATGATCCAATAAGCGCGGCCAAGCCGTCGGTTCCGTTTTTGTTGCCACCATTACCGGTCTGTCCTCCTGCACCTTGTTGCGGCTGATTATTAGCACCCGATGCCACGTTGATGCCGCTTCCCCCTCCGACATTCGTAGAGCCATCGGGCTTCTTCGTGATCCCCGCTTCCCCGCCAAGATTGGTTGATCCATCAGCACCAACTTTATCGAATATTAGCATCGTGTCGTCAAAAATGGAGAGACCAGACTAACCTGTGATACCAGCTGATTCCCGTTGCACAGCCGGGTTGGGAAGTGAATGGATGCCAGCAACCAAAAGAGAGATGAAGACAGTAGAGAACTTCATGATTGAGAATTATAATGATTATAAGTAAGTATATCAAGGAAGACGGATAGCCAAGTCTATTGGCAATGAAATAACGTTTCAAAAAAGCTTATTAAATGAATGTCTTGATAAAAATTGTACTTGAGAATGAACCGGTCATTCAAAAAAAAAATCAAAGAGAGAGAACCAAGAACTATCCAAGAAATATAGATCTTGGGGAGAAGTTGTAGTCATATATCAAACTCGAGTTCTAAAAATAGCCATCGAAATTCAAACCTACCATTCTTCGTCTTGCCGATCTAGACTTCTGGAGTAGTCTAGTTCGCAAAATAATCCCAATTTTAACATTTGGCAGATGCAGAGCTTTCTGACAGGGTTCCAGAACGTAATAATAGACGGAACGTATGTTGTGGCTTGCCAAGATGTGTTTAGAAACATGAAGTGTAGTCGGTAAGGTTCAGCCAAGACCCAAAGAGGGCACGTGATTTTATGCGATAAATATCAAAATTTGTCAACTTCCAATCATGTTACTGTCGAGCTACCTAGGTACATCAAAGGCCTATGCATGCATCTTTATTCTCGATTTAAGTTCTCGGTTCTCGATATTTTGATGTGTCTATCGTACATCAAACTGCCTGCTCCAATCTTATGAGCGGGCGGAACAAGGACAACCACATAAATAGATTTCAAAGCCACGGCCATATCGTAAGATAGATATAAAAATCACAGGACTGTTGGAAACCACGACCTCCAGAAGTCAGGACTTACCGATGAAGAAGATCACCGGGGTTTTTCTTTAACTGAAGCTTTGTGAGCAAGTGAGCACGCCACTAGCAACGAAAAATGAAACAAATGTACTTGTATTGCTATCTTAATACTAACTTGAAGGCTCGTGCCATATCCTTTTTACTGGCCTTCAACGTCTAGGTAACATATTTTGAAGTTTCTCATGCCTAGCAAGATGCTAAAGGGCAACATCAGGAAACGGGTTCGACACAACAGAGCTACGGCACTCGGTGTGAGTACATATCCGGCCCATTTTCCTGATCCGGTCCTCTCTAAAAAGGCTATGAACTGGCATAACGAGCATCTATCTCAAGTCGATTTTCTCAACAGTATGCAGCCTGGGTTATGCTTTGTGGCAAAGAACCCCGTGAAGAACCCCCATGGAACCAAGCAACTATGACAGAATTCAAAGCCACATTTAGCACCATTTGAAGCTGGGAATAATTAGCACATTGCAACTACATCGAGATGATCTATTTGCCGACTTACAGTTCCTAAATGTACAAATGACACTTAGACATCCCCCTCTCCTCTCGATCCTCGCATGGCATTTCGGGCAAGCTACTGTTATCTTCTCAATTTCCTTTTGTGACTCCTCATCCTTTACAGAGGTGAGGTCGAATTGCTCGCAGGTTAGGCCATGGTGCCATGGAGTTTGGTGGTGCACACAAGTCGAGGCTTTGCAGCTTCCACAAATCATTTCTGGATCATCTCCTTCGCGAATTTGACCAGATCCACAATTTGGGGCTAAACACCAAAAGAAATTCGGATTTGATCGTACATGACTTTGCAATGCAAGGTCGCAATATCTGAAAGTTTCGTTAGTATCTGAAAGAACCGGAAATCAAACCTAATCTTACGTTGTAAACATCGTCTTCGTACAATATATTTCTATGAACCACTGCTCCAACTCCTGTGAGCAGATTGGACACAGGAGGATATGCGATCCTTCGCTCATTGTAAACGTCATGCTTTCTTGCAAGCAAGGCAAGCATACCTCTGTGAGATGATCGCATTCAGCCGTCTTTGGTTGGGATTTCTTGTCTTCCAAAGTTGCTTCGCCGAAAAAATCCAAACACACTTCGCACTTCTGGCGTGACCTCTTGTCCTCTTCCTTTCCCTGAAGCTCGGAGGCCTCATTTTTCCGTTCACTTCTCGAATTCATGACATCCATTTTGTGACTATGCCCATGTAAAAGTTTTTTGATGGTCATGAGAGGAAAGTATATGGCTTAAATAGCCATATTCAAACACCTCATGCAAACTACCGTACTGGACTCCCGTACCTGTCGGTCTTGGATCTCGACGAAAAGATACATGGCGTCACGTATTGAAATCTGATCGCGTAGTGAATGAATCTTCAGATTCACCTGCCGTATAGTTAAGAAACTGGGTGAAAATCCAACAGTTTAAAATTCTTACCATCGAATACCAAATTGAAAAGTGCAATTTGAGAAATTCGAGGGACAAATGATCAAGTATCAAAGGGTTCGTTGAGCCAAACGGAAAAAGAAAAGACACCGAAGAAAAACCAATCAGTTGATCTACCTCCATTACTACTGTGTTGGTCTATTGCCCTCCTATACGATTCGAAGGTGATGGTCAGTTCAAGCTGCTATGATATGAATTTCGTCAGAGACGGAAAGCATTTGTAGATCTCTACACAACATCTACAACCCTAATATGGCCAAGTTAGAAAAAACAGAAATTGGTACTGCTTGGGCACGCAATTCGAAAGAGGACACTGATCATTGGAGATCAATACATCATATTATTATAGAACACTATTATTACATATAAACAGAAGGTCATTTCAAAGCCTATCTAACCTCACATTGCTATCCTGGGACGCCAAATCCATAAATTCCGATCAGATTTTGACCAAATTTGGAATTCACAACATACAGTGCCATTAATCAAAATCCTTCGTTGCGGATCAATTCCAATCATCGTAATGATGTTAAGCAAGAAATGAGAAACTTTCCTCTTTTCTCAGACTACTCGGTTTCTTCTTAACAGTCCAATCGCTACTTCTGACTTGTTCAACTCGTTTAGTCAAGGTAGAAGGAGTCCGGCCTAGGTCTCCCAAGGGGAGGCTAACATTTTCCCAATCGTCTTTTTCCTCCACTGGTACATCCCATTCTTCAACATCTTCATTGTTATCAAGTGCTTTCTTCCGCTCCAATGCGCGCATGAACTCAATCATGACACCGAGACTTTCTATCAATCCCATACTAGCTTTATCTCCACAATCGCAATCGCATCCACCAGGACATTCGCTGTTACCGGAAGATCTATACTCAATTAAACAATGCTGATGTGTTGCACAGCCGCATGATAAGCACGGTAAAAATACCGCGCTAATAGGTTCTGTGCAAATTGTGCAACAAAGTTGGCGCTGAACAGTCTTACAGCGATCACATCGTCCGGCAGCACCGCCGATGGAACTCAAGTGGAGGGGATCCAGACGTGCTTCGTGCTTGAGGCAATAGCCCGCAATGTCTAGACCTTGATCAGTCGATGAGGCATGCGAATCCTTTTTACCCAGAACTATTTGAGATGGAGGCGATGCCTCGTGGATCACAGTATGGCTATCATTCGACATTATTGAAGCAGCGAATGACTTATTGTCGGGTATATCCATCTCAGAAGTATGACTCCTCAGTCCGTCATACTTCAAGATTTCTAGTCGAGCCAAAGGGAGCCCCCAACAATAAAGCAGTTCGGCGTAGGCTTGACGATAGCTCATGTGACGAGCCATGTGGTTACTCTCCAAAAGTGTCGTACCCATGCATCCTTCATCGTCAAACCCATTTTGATTTTCCAATGTCATCTTGATCCCGATACAAACCTTTGGCTTGAGTTCATCCATTGTGCTTTCATCATCCGAAAACGCCATTTGTTCGTTACCAACTCGTTCTTTTACGCTGCCAAGAACTGTTGTATTTCCCCAAGTAATAGCACTAGGAGCCAAGCTCAACATGTGTTCAACTGGACTAGGTCGTTTCCGACTTGGTGGTGGATTTGGTGGTGAAGATGACGCAGTCATAGAAAATGGACGCGAAAAGTTTGCAGCAAAACTTGATGCAAGACTCGAATTTCCACGTCGGAAGGTTCTCGGGTTTTCTGGAGAAGTCGACAGACTTTGAGTATGTTGAGGAAGATTTTCCGAGCTTCCCCTATTTGACCTCAAAGGGGGGGTTTCACCACAAGAATACGATGCCGAAGCAGGGTCACTGCCCCAAGCACCAGTAGAAGATCCCATAGATCCAAAGATTCCAGAAGGTGTATTAACTAATTTGGGTGTCGATACAGCAGAATCTACTGGAGTCTTTTGATACATACTCCAAGCTGCGCCGTTATTTGGGAAATAATCAACAGAAAACGCAGGAGTTTTCATAGAAAGAGGTGTCTGCGGCTGAGACATACCAACATCGGCATTCATCGCATGAGGTGGTGCACTGGAAGCAATCGGTTCACTAAATACACAAGATAGCATTGCAAGCATTTGAATGTCACGAAGCTCTTCGAAGTGCGTGAAGAGGTCTCCAATCAATTGCTTGGCAAGTGGACTACTTCCCCACTTGACTCTACCAGAGAAGCTGCCACGTCTACGGTACTTATCGTGAGAAACATCGATACCACTGTCTGAGCCGCTATCACGACGATGTCTTTTTGCCATGCTCTCAGCTATTACTAGCACAGGCTCACGGCGTTGGCTTTGTTCGAGAACTTCAAGAGGGATATCATTGTGTAGCAGCATAGCAGCATATCTCCATACATCAGCCAATTTAGAGTGACCGTACTTGTCAGCAACACTTGCATTGTGTTCGCAAAGATACGGACCATCACCAAAGATGGTATATTCCTCTGCAAGGTAAACCTTTGCAGGAAGAAGATCATTTACATCACATAATGATATGATGTTTTTGGGCTTCACAGATCGCACCCTACTGAAGCCAGTTCCAGTGGCTGTGTTGGTTCCAGTTCCTGTACCGATTCCAGTTCCGGTTCCACCGGACCTTTGGGACATTATCGTTGGCGATCCTCTCAGAGGAAATCGACGATTCGATCGACGCCAGTACTCTCTCATTGCAGGATATCTAGTAATACGGAATTGCGAAGAATCAGTATCGCTGCTGTTTGAAGAATCATATTCGTCTGATACCTCAGAATCAGCTTTACTATCTTCAGTCATTGACGTAGCCTTAATGCGTGGTTGGGGTGAACTATTGTTTGCTAATCGACCAAAGGCATCAAAATTAGGTTCGCCTCTCGGTCGGGAATTTCTGGAATCGGTAATTTTCTCGAGTAAGGACTTCACTTTATCTTCTTTTGGTGGAAAGAAACAAACAAGCTTGCCGTTCATTGCAAAGCGAGCACCGCAAAGTCTAGGTAGTGGTACATTGACATTTCGTGGTATGCTGATCGTTTCCGCCGTAACACTGGAATCCAGCTCTTGAGACATCATTGCCGAAGCACCTGGAGGAATATCACTATCCTCTTCATCGCTTGAGCTTTCGTCCGCAAGACCATCCAAATCGTCATCATCTAAATCATCTATGTCATGAAAAAATATAGTACTTGTCTCAAGATCAACCTCTCCAAGTAAATAACACAGAGCAGCTTCCAGACAGCCTTGCCTACGACTTACAAAACTTGCTGCAATTTGGTGTACTTCTTTTCTAAGCTTATTGTAGGTTTCATCGGGCATAAGGGACGTTCTGCCAAGTGTGAAGGTGGGGGCTTTGGTCTCCGGATACTGGTCAGGAAAGGTAATTGTTGTCTTGATATAAATTGGTGTACCATTTTCACCCCATGGTCCGTTCATGGAAACAACGACTGTCCTTTTATCCATATCAACGCCATCAAATGTAATCTTTGGAAGCTGGTCATTGATGCGTATAATCTCATCGTGTAAAGTCTCCGGCTCGTCCCAATCACCATCTTCTTCGAATTCAGGACTCAGCAAAGACAATCTTCTCGGCAATGATCGCTTGCGCCGCATTGATCCGTTATCAGGTTTCGAGAACTTAATTCCACTCATCCAACCAATCTGAGACTGATTCAGATCTTCTTGCTTCGCTGCCTTTTCCTTTCCTCGCATAGCAGGGGCGCGGATTGCGGTATGAGTACGGGATGTGTGAGGGAAGGTCATCTTTTTCATCCCAACACTAAACGAACTCAACTTGAGACCGGAACTACCAGGTCGGGGACCTGTAATTGTGGCGTTCTTTTTATCGCTTGCAGATATTTCCGTAGTACGAAAGGTCTTGTAGACTGCTCCTTTACGTGTGAGATTGAGCTTTCCGTGCACTTTTTTCCCTTTTACATAGCCAACTCCTTCAAGTGTGTCATGGTCAACATGTTGCAATTTCAATTGGTTGTCCTCGCCCCACGAAACTAGCTGAAATTCTCTATTGTCTTCTCCCTCATCTGTGATGCTTCCACGACTTCGCCAGAGAAATTCTTTGACTTTTGAATTTCCATGCCCTGGAAAGGTAATGACTGCTTCCGTAATACTGTCGGTAGAGTTGTCACCCGTGATACGCCGGTCATAGAGATGAAGATCTCCGGGAGTGTCCTGGGGCATCGCTAAGATTCCCCAACCAAACGGTGTGTGTCGAGCTCTCCAGACTGGGAATCCAGTATGTATAGTGCGCTCTGGGATATCGGATTCGTTCTCATAATCCCAAAATTTAATTGTTCTATCCAAAGAGCAAGTGACTAAACTTGAGGCACGGGTACGATTCCAATCAATGCCGTATATTTTGGATTCATGTGCATTAATAGACCTTAGTGGAACGGCGCCTTTCCTGTCATCCCAGATTCGTAGCCATCGGTCATGCGATGAAGCTAAGATATGCGAATCCTGACGGCTCCATTTGACCTGTGTTGCACCAGCAAACCAATCGCAAAAGCTCAGAACAGGTTGCCGTGGTCTACGTAGATCCCAACAATGTACGTATCCATCAACAGCACATGTCGCCAGGATATCAGGATGATATGCCGAGAAATTGATGTCGGTAATAGCTCTCGTGTGCCCATGGAGAGTGTGTTCAATTGCGCCATGAGAAGCGTCCTCCTGCATATTCAAATTCCAGACAAGAGCCTTCTGATTGGCAGTGCTAACCACCCAATAGTCGCGAGCTGCGAAAGGGCACCATTGAACGTCAGCCACAAGCCATGGTAGGCCATGTCGAAGATGTCGTGGAGGATTGAGAGGGGAATCAAGATCAATTATGTCTAAGCCATCGGTTCTGGACAAAAGCGAAAAGTCTTAGCATATCACGAAATGCGATTTTTGAAGTACTCACGAGGCTAAAGCAACGTCGCGTCCGGAAGGAGATATAGTAGCGGATCCGACTTTTCGGTCTACATGTATAGACACATCTGCATCAAATGTAGTGCTGTCAAAAGCCGACCTAATGGTCTTCCCCTTTCTCGACTCTTCCATCATCTTAGTGCTAAAGTTTTCGCATTCTCCAAATCAATACAATCACTTCGTACGGGAATGACTACAGGACGAATAATTTGATGCTCGAAATATATAAACTTATAAGAAGTGCTATCTAATTAGGGTGTAGACATTCTGCAATCCTTGAACGAACCTAACCGCATACAGCTTTGGGAGAGAAGATCAAAACGATAATATTTGGCTATGACGATTAACGGGCATGAAGATCTTTAAGTTGTTTCAATGGCAGATTTGGATGACGATAAGGCGAGAAGAGTGTGGTAAATATACTTACTATTAGCGACCACCACTGGAGATGTGAAACTGTCGCAGTTATTAGTACTACATACCAGGTGGGACTAGCGCTAACCTTAAACGGGAGTTGCCGTTCAAGCCTTTCTATCAGCCTTGTGCATGGGCTGTGCTGTTGTAAGAGATTGATAGGTACATCAAGATAACATCAAATTTTTGAAAAGGCCTCTCTTTTCTTTCTTTCTTTATCTATCGCCCTGAACTCAGCGAACCAGTGTCACGGTGACTCTTTTACTGCGAATCATTTTGTAGACCCATTCAATAATTCGTTCAACTTTTCCCACGCCTACATCTTTGGTTTCCGAGACGTCCAGAACGATTTCCCTTGATAAAGTACCCCACTACCCGATCTGAACGATACGGTACCTCTAAGGTTTCTTATCAACATCACGAACACGAAAAATCCCCTGCCTTCATTGGTTTATGTTGAGCCTTGGATTCGATAACTACTCAAAAAGTAATTCAACTAAGTGCAAGTTCAACGGACAGTCAATACAGAACCCTATCGACATGGCGGCTTTACCAAAACGGATCATTAAGGAGACGGAGAGATTGATGCAAGAGCCGTATGTGAATCTTTCCTGTTGGATCGTGCATGCTGTAACTAATGAAAACATACAGTGTTCCAGGTATCAACGCAGTTCCCCATGAGGACAACTTAAGATATTTTGACGTCTCGATACACGGTCCATCCTCTTCTCCATATGAAGGTCGCTACACTACGGACAAGATTTAGCACTTTCAGTAGGCTAATGTGATTTACAGGCGGTATTTTCAAGCTGGAGTTGTTTTTACCAGATGACTATCCGATGACTCCTCCAAAGATTAGATTCCTTACAAAGATCTATCACCCAAATATTGATAAGCTCGGCAGAATTTGTTTAGACGTTCTCAAAGGTATGTAGTTTCATTTTCATGTCCCATGTCATGACTTTGCCTCGTATGCAGTCGACTGACTCCGACTTGTTCAGGTAACTGGTCTCCTGCACTCCAGATTCGAACAATCCTCCTCTCGATCCAAGCTCTTCTCGGAGCTCCCAACCCGGACGATCCATTAGCTCCAGAAGTGGCAAAGAGATGGAAAGAGGACGAGCCGGCCGCAATTGCGACTGCTAGAGAATGGACAAAGACTCATGCTATGGCTTAGATCTGATCTGGTCTCATAGTAGAGGATCCTCATACATGAATTATGGTTAAATGAAAGGATGCGAGCGGTTTTCAGTATGGAATGGCACTATTGCTGTGCGAGATGGCGTGCATACAGCGCTGAAAAGATGTAGAAAAAAACATCTCAAGATATTGCGCAAGCCCTTTTTGTGATTTTATTAGCATAGTTGAGCCAATTTCAACCAATGAGGTTTTGCCTTTTTTTTCGTTACTAAGGACCTCCATAGTTCATTCCTTCAAGGGCTCAATGTTCGATCCGATATTCGAGATATGGGAGATTGAAACTCAACTAACAAGTCATCCCTCATTTGAGATTCGGTCTCTGTTCTGACACATTCCCCAGTGGGAAAGGAGGACGTCAAAAAACGAAAATCATATGATTGGTTCAGGACATTGCCAATCTATCCCCTCTGATTAGTATCAACTTCTAAATGTCTGGCAAGTTATCAAACTGATCAATCAGTTTGTTGTCAAAAACAATGCTAAGAGTACATTTTATCGAGATATATGATGTAAATTGGTACCATCCAAAGCAGCGGATTCTTATCCGATCAACGTACGTGACCAAACACTCAGCCCTGAAGACAAGTCTAGTTCCCTTTCATGACCAAACAACAAAACACTCGCCGCTAAGCTTATATGGTTTGAGGCGCCTGGTCGGCTTGTTAGTAAAAATTAGATCATTGAAAGTCTCGACCAACCATTCAATACCTCGGTGCCCGAGGTGGGACTATAGCACTGATTTGCGGTTTATGGTCGCCAAAAACAACTCGGGACATGGAACTGACAAACATTTGGGTAGAGTGACAATTTTTGCAATGCAAGACATTTAGGCTAATACGTAAAATCTATCCTGGGTTACTGTCAAGATGTACCTATCGACGGCCACCATTTACATGCACCAAGCTCTCAACCCCTCGAAGGGATCTATCAAGTATGCACTGCAGTACTTGGAAGGGAGGCTGGACCTCTATCCTCAAAAGATTTCGAGGGTACTAAAACTTATAAGCAGTACAAAACCACGTATCACGCTGAATAGGTATTGATGAGGCTATATCAACTGCCGATTGCATGTGTTCTTCAAATACTGTGCTGTACAATTGACGCGAAACAGCCGATTCGACATTCGGGCAAAGCCGAAAACCCATTGACAAAGTAGACGGTCAATTCAAGAACGATCTACTACGTATCCACACAGACGATTCGAGCAAAACAGTATCGTATTCATTTATTTTCCCCAGGTTCCCCATCTTCTAAACGATTAACCTGGGCACCCAAGACTTTAGTGTTAATTTCCAACCCACTTTAGGCTTTCATGTAACATGCCAGTCTTTACCCCGCGAATTTCCACATTTTCGACCGAGGAGTTTTCAAGAAACGGCTGATGATCCGTTGCATCATTAAATCTTCCTATGTTTGGATCCATTTCTTTGATAGAGTAGCCGATTGTCATTGTTGTGGCTTCGGACACTTGGAATTATGTCGAAAAATGAAAGAAAAGAACATTTTTAGCAGACTACAGCTTGTAAGCGACGGTCAGAAGACTAGACAAATATGCCATGTCAAAATCCATATCTTTCGTATCCATCTCAAGATTCAGCCAAGTTTGTATCGAAGCCTTTTCGAGAGACCCTTCTCCGGGATGTAACTCCTCCAACTTCAATACCCCAGATCAATTGATGACGATGCGTGGTTACAGGGACTTCAATTGGTGCATAGCTTCTTCACTCCCCTTGTCAGACAGCAAGGGCCCCTTATCAACACATGGGCCACCAATCCAACGAATCTTATTCCATACATTATTGCAGAAATCTAGTCCAACAATCTGGACAATTCAAAATCGCAGCATGTAGGTAGCGTCGGATTTGGAAAGAAAGGTACAGGAACTCAAAAATATCCTTGCGGTGTGCAACCTTCGTTGTTAGTATTCCGTCGGACCCGTTTATGATAATGGGAACGATTTTGATTCAATTCGTGTTGATCAACGTGGAGATTGGATTGGTTCGTTCGATCACCATGAGAAAAGGCCGCTAGGAAGGCCAGGAGGGAAGTCCCTCCTCTTCATTTTCGAAAGGAATGCATGTTATAAATTACTTGCACAGAATCGATGGGGAGCTTGAAAAATTATGCCTCGGTGGATTGCTAAAGAGGAAAGGTCTCAATTCGGATTGCTCGACTAAGGTCGATAGTAAGATCTTACAAACCATCAAATGCGCCAATGAATGTACCGGTCAAATGAGGATCTTCTCGAGATTGGGGAAAACGCCACTGAGCTAGCTTGGAAAACCACATTTGACAAGGGTATTATGGAATAGTGGTCATGCACCTAACGAAGTATATGAATGCATCTTGAGATACATGGAGATTAGCATGGCCCCTAGGGATAAGAAGGTAAAAATGCCCATGGTTTTCCTTCCAATTGTTCCAGACTTCTTCAATTCTGTTCACTACATAAATCTTTCATTCTCACTGTAGGACTGTACAACCAGTCTTACCATCTCTCTTCTTTCTTTTCAATCCTATTATAATATGGCCCAAGAAGATTCTCCTCATCCGAATCACTCGGACAATTCAATGTCAGGCTCACTCGACAAGGACGTTGGCCCTCTTGGGGCCAGTACAGCAGACCACGTGGAAGTTGTCCGTACTGTTTCCAGAGTCCCAGGAAATGCGCATTACTACGAGAAAGATGGCGTGCGAACATACGGAGACGGTGAAGACCATGATCATGAACCACCGGTAGGCATGCATGCAGAAGATACGTTCCCAAATTTGTGGCTAAACAGTGCTCCATAGATGACCATGAATCGAATGATGTCTTTAGTTGCAATGGCTTTCTTATGGACAGGTTCCCAGATACCAGTATATCTTTTCGGTAAGTTATTATGTTTACATGAAAAGCAGTTTCGATCTGATAGTGTTTAGGTGGTATTCCGCCATATATTTACGGCGATTTGGGGGGGTCAGACAGGTGGACCTGGTTTGTGTTATCCAATCTACTCGCTTTGGCAGCAGTTTGTCCATTTGTGGGAGCTTTGTCAGATCTATTTGGCAGAAGGTACATTGCCATCTTTGGTGCTGGTTTGATTGTCATTGGAATGATTGTTTGTTCCACAACACACTCCATGAACGTTTTCATTGGTAGGTTTCGTGCTAGAAATTACATCATAACATACTAAGCATTACAGGTGGTATGGCTATTGCAGGCGCTGGCGCTGGTATAAACGAATTAACAGCACTTGCTGCAACCTCCGAACTTGCACCAACAGCGAAGCGTGGAAAATATGTCGCCGTTCTAATCTTTACTATTTTACCGTTTACTCCATCTGTACTCTGGGGTCAGTTGATCGCATCGCATTCAAGCTGGAGATATGTGGGACTGTTCTGTGGCCTCTGGGCATTTATGGGGCTCGTTATGACCGCAGTATTTTACTTCCCACCTCCCCGAGTCAATTCAGACGGTCTCTCACGCAAAGAAATTATATCTCAAATTGACTTTGTCGGCGGGTTCCTCTCAATTGTTGGTCTGATTCTTTTCGTCGCCGGTCTTATATGGGGTGGATATCAGGTAAGTAATCCTTTCTTAACTTTTGAAAATAGGAAGAAGCTCACCAACGAAATCCAGTATCCATGGGCATCTGCACATGTACTTGTTCCACTCATCCTCGGTGCTGTATTCATCGTCGCCTTCTGTTTTTGGGAGGTCTATGGCGCTAAAAATCCCATGTTTCCTGCTCGACTCCGAAAAGAACCGCGCATCTTGGCTCTCACCCTCGTCATCACCTTTATCTCAGGTGCAAACTTCTTCTCGGTTCTTCTTTTCTGGCCCACGCAAGCTTTCAATGTCTACGGACATGACCCAATTGGTGTCGGAATTCGAGGTCTTCCTGTTGGCTTTTCTATTCTCATCGGAGCATGCGTTGTTCTTTGGCTCTTATCTGTCTTCCGCGGAGGAAACCGTATGCTTATGATTATCTCATCTTGCATGATGACCGCAGGATGTGGCGCCCTTGCTGCTGCTGATCGTAATAACATCAACGCGGTATATGGTATTCTTGTCGTAGCTGGTCTTGGAATTGGTGGTATCGTAGGTGCGTATTCGGCTTTCACACTCAATTTCCCCAAAAAGAATATCAGCGCATGCTTACTGACTCTCCAATTTGAATGCAGTTCCCGCCTCAATCATCACCACTATCATTTGTCCCGATGACTTGATTGCCACGATCGCAGCACTTACACTCGCTATTCGTGTAGTTGGCGGAGCGATTGGTTACACAACCTATTATAACGTCTTTCTGACCAAGTTCATTCCGGAACTTTCCGTCAAAATTGCCCATGCTTGCTACAAGAATGATATTCTCGACTTGAAAATCATCAGTCAAATTGCGGAATTGACCGGCGCAAGTCTTTTAGACGAAATCTTACCGCTCGTGGGTAACAATGTTACTATCTGGAATGAAGTCGTCGTTGCAGGTCAGGAAGCTTATGCTACTGCATACCCATGGGTATACTATGTCAGTATTGCTTTTGGAGCAGTCTCAATTCTTGCAAGTATTGGGTTGGGTGATATCAGTAAATACATGGATGATCATGTCGCAGTCGTCATGCATTAAGATTTTCAAAGATGTATTATATGAGAGGTATCCGGTCGATCAAGTGAGCGCCGGTGAAAGACTTAAGTAGAGGGAAAAAAGCAGGATGCAAATGAGGCATCAAGAGCCCATTTGTAAATAGCAATCAGGGCATTATTAGTGTTCATATCACGACTTAACGGAAACAATTCAATTAGATAGTAAATTTCAAACGATAAACATCCAGAACTTCCTCTCCTTTCTTACCAAGCGAGTAAATCATGTATACCTAGTCTTCAACGAGATTAATTCACATTCCATCATCTTGATCTCGCAATATTCTACAACTTAATCATCCTTGCATAACTCTACCATTGTACAAGCACCCAAATAGGTACACAAATACCAAATCTGATAAAAACAAAAAGTCACGTGTATCCTGCGTGTTGGTCTCCAACCCAACTCATCACTCCACATCCAAATATCAATTTCTCTTACGAATTCCAAGAGATGGATCGCTTGGATGAAACATACATGAGGCAACACTCTCCCCCTTCCTTTCATTTTTCTCAAAATGTTCAAGAAGCTCAAGTGTAATCTTAGCGCCGACTTGTGACGAGTTGTCGGAATTTTCATATTTAGGTAGAAGTTGTAGGTACTAGTAGGCAGAAATTTGAATGTTGAGTGATGTAATAGTTGGTTGGAATGGATTAGGATGTGGTGTGAGGAATTGTGTTTTTTGGATTTTTGGTGATGGAAGAGGTGAGGGAGTTTCTGTAGGGCTGGAAAGTGGCCGTTGAATCGAGTTTTAACGTCGGTTCAGATTTGGAAATTTGGAATCGGGTGTAAAATGGTTGATTCAAGAGATTTTGTGATGTATGTATTTTTTGAGGGGGGAATAGACGGTAAATCATTAGAAGTCATTGCTTTGAAAAATCCAAGAAAGTCTCTTTTATCCCTTTGAATCTTCAAAATAGCATATCCGCAAGAATTTCTTTCTAGAAATTTTTCAGTCCATGATTTTACATAGACGACATCTCATATTGCTGTTCGGTCAGGTCTTATGCAGATTGTCAATTTCAGGTCCCTAGTACTTTGCAGAAAAAATCGGAAGTTTCTGGCCATATGATATCTATGAAGTATCATTTTCTAGGGATGCGTTTACTTTAATATTAAAATATAAATATAATATAAATTTTCCGCTTGAGGAATAAAAGCTACATATATTCATACAAAGCTACATATCTGCAGACCATGGAGCTCTCACATCTTCTTCTTAGAGTAAGGCAGCCAAATAACCATTTACATGGTCCGCGCTTGCGAAATGCAACAAAAAACTTGTTAGGCACACTCAAGTTGTATATTTGTACGATCAAGTTTGTGGGGCCCCCGCGGCTTCGAATCCTGGGTGCGGCAGTGTTCTTTGGCGCTGGGGAATTTTCACGAGAAAAAGAAAAGAGAAGAAAAAGGTGCCTAAACACACCCTGTCTGGGAATCAGATCTGCAACAAAATATAAATTTTGTTTGGGTATCATGAGGTCGATGGTGTGAAGATAATTTGTGATCAAAGTGTATTTTATAGGCGTTTTTGAGGAACCCGTCGCCTATCTGTTTTGGCTCATTGTGTGGAGTCTACCTTTCATCCTTGATTGCTAGCTCGCAACTTCTATTCATCAACCGAAGTTAATTCTTGTGGACTATTTCAACGTCCCCCAATTTGTTCCACGTAGTACTTGTACTTAACAACCTCATACCTCACAAACTCGCCACTCTTCATCTTCACCCCTAACATCACTTTCCTGAATCTGTCAGATTCAACCGCAACTCCACCTACATGACCATTGATATGTGAGCCCCGTATAGATTTCGAGTCCCTATAAGACTCTAATTGTTCTCTGCTGAAGCACCTCAGTTCTTCATTCAATAGATCAGCCAATAGATCAGATCCTTTTCCGTGATTATCGTTGATTCCATCTAGCATGAGCAGAAACTTCATTCCTAAATCCTTGTGTTCAAATCCTCTATGGGCCATAGGATTGAAGAATTGATGGTTTGTCGACTTCTGATGTGCTCGAAAATAATCCCACATGTGAGGAAATGAGACGATGCATTTGACTTTGACCCAGCCAGTACATAGATTCACCTCTTCGGGAGAAGTTATATGCGATGCTTTAAACCATGATGCTGTGTGTTCCCCCGGCTTTTGGAACCTATATATAGGCTTAGTTCTTCCGAGGGGATCGTCCACGCCTGTAGTGAGGAAGTGGAGATTCTCAGCATGTTTTGATTCTTCGATGATGTAGATCGAAAGCGAAGATGTTTGCGGAATAACTTCTAAGCAAAATTTGCGGAAACAAATCTTCGTGATAGGTGCCCTGTCGAGAGCATCTTGAACAGTCATTGGGACGCTTTGTCTTTTGGAATCGAGAGGCTGAAAAAATGGCCTTGGTATGGCGGAAGGCTTGGAGGAATCGGCCCAAAGATAGGCCTACACCATGATCAGCATAATCAAAGCCAAAGCGAATGAAATATCACAAGAACTATGTGACTTACACATGTGGGAATCTGATCGATTTTGATGAACAGCCTGTAAAAACACGTTGTATTATAACCTAGGTCCGAAATCAATCTTGACGTTGTGCGAGCTTTATCCATTGGCGGTAGCCCGTCCTGAGGGTTCACTATTTGCATCCACTTTGACTGAATGGATGTTATACTTTCACCAGCTCTAACAAAAGACATTAGCTTTGCCAGCTCACCGTTGTATAATGAAGGAAGACACCCTTCAGTTGCTAAATAGGAGTACTTAGCAATCAGCGTCTTTCGAGCTCCTGGTTTGAGATCGTCCCGCACTTTGATAGCAGTGGAAATGTTCTTTAGCCACGAAATCCATGGCTGGTATAATTTTGCATGAGGTAAAACATCGTGCATTAACATTGCGTGTGTCTGAGAGGTTGTCTTTGCATCATTATCTGCAAGTATTCTTTCCAGAACTTCAGCGAGATGCTCCGATTCCGTTGGTCCATGGTAAGCTCGAACATGACCCAGAACACTAACGTCCATATGATCGTAAGTATCAAAATTTCCAGATTTGCGTGCATAATAGGTTAACCATTGTTGAGCAGTCTCGAGGTGACTCCGAAACTCTTCTCCGAGTGGGCGCCCCACAAATAACTTCCTCACATTGGCTACTGCTTGCCTGTAATAATCCGGAACGATGTCTTCGCCTGGCCAGATAAATGGTACGAGTGTTCCATCGTCGGAGAGACAGCAAAGATTGCCAAAATCTCTGATGAACGTCTCGCATATTTCGCAGGACATCATTCGACGTTTATCGGGTAGGCCGCGGGAAAACATTTCGTAGATGATGTTCATTCCGAAGTCCCTGCCTGCTGGATCCGACAGTCTAAGATCCGCGTGGAATATGGGTCCGTCTCTATTTCTTTCGTTTCGGTTAACGGTCAGCTGCATTGCTGCTACGAGAGGTTGGATTGCGCGATCATCTGCGCTGAGTTCGGAAATGTGATATCCATCTGGGAGATCTATGATCTCAAACTCTTCCTCCATCTTGAAACTGTTTGCTATTTGTAGTGTCATGCATTTCTTTGTTTTGGGACAGCATGGAAGCTCTTTAGTAGATTTAATTCTTGAAAGACGCCATGATACAGCCAGCAAAAGGTATGCCGTAGAGAGCTGCTCTACGGTTCTATCCCACTTGACATAACAAACATCTTTCAGTATCGAAGTTTCAGCTCATAATGAATATACAGGAGCGGTACAAATACGCTTGTATCCAGGTTTCAAAGGGCTCTTGAGACTATCACCATCAGAAAAGATCCCTATTGCGGTCTCAAAGTTGGTCTTTCGCTCATACAAGCGAATTTTCGCACTCCGAATTGACCACACATCCATCTCACCTTATTGTTTCGGCATGACACATATACAAAGTTGTATAGTATCATATATGCCTATTCGATTGCTATTAATCCCTCTCTCATTGCAAACCTCGCAATGAGTAATTAAACGGAGATAATGATAGCAATTCATGAGCACGTGTCAGTAACGTGATCGGGTACAGAACGTTTCCTCAATCATAACAATCTCGCCCACTGAAGGAGTCATCGGTGGCCCACAGCTACTCTTTCGATCTATCGACGTTTCGTTGTTGTTGATTGGAGTCAAAACAGTGATGTGATAGATAGTCTCTTGGAACATTACTGAACATACAACCCCCTGAAAGCAGAAGCCATTCACATCATTTCCACGTGCGGTCCCCGTATTTTAGTGGAGTCGCGGATGTGGAACGGAATATACCCTAAATGAAATTTGTGATATCTCGTGCATTTATTATTACTATTTCATCTAAATATATAATTTCGATTATGGTTAAGGTTAAAGTTATGGGCAATGATAATTTGTTCTCGCACGAGAGAATCGAACCCACCCGGGGACCTCGGGGACTTCAAATGTTAATATGCTGCGAAGAAGCCAAGAAATTTCGAGACGATCTTTTTGGACAGTTAAAATAAGCTTACAATGTTAGCAGAAGTGGCAAATGTACCATATATTTAGGTAACTTCTCAGTCTGAGGAATGCGGGCGACTGAATGCAGGTAATCAGATCCAAATGGATTAATAAAGTGCTCTGCGACTGTCGAGTTAACAATTTGTCCTGCCGGTACAGGGGTTTTGACCGGATACGGCGTCAAAATTTCTTCGTTGAAAGCTTGAAGCATGGCAAGTAAGCATTCCCGGCGCTTAAAATTGTGAATTACGCTCAATTGACCCAACGATCTGTGATACCCCATATCCACTTTACCCGATGCAGTGCGTGATGGCTTGAAACCACTACGGCTCATAGCACTAAAGTCATCCCACTGTTGAAGTTTGAATAACTAGCATACCTCATTTTCCAGCAGGCGAAATTAATTTGGCATGGCCAAATCATTCAACGGCCTCGATTGTCGATGCCATGTCCAAAATTGTTGATTTTCCTCTTACAAGAACACGGGGCCGAGTTCCCGTCACTATTTCGATCATTGTTGTAAGCTCCTAGCCAAGACCGTTTTCCTTGACTGAACGTCGTTGGGGTCCGTAATACTTCTTGGAACATCTCGTTTATTTTTTTACGAGTATCCTTGGAGAGGTCCACATATGATCCAAGCTGTTGAGAAGCGCTCAAACTGATCAGCTGTGTGGGTCGTTGATAGGGAACGGATATCAAGGATATCACGGTCGTTCTCCCTTCTCATCGTATCCTCGCTTCTGAGCTTTGGCGAAGGAACTCGTTTTATGAATACCTCCCCTTCCCTTTTCTTCGGAAGTATCCATACAAATTTTCTACTTACGTGATGACCTGATGTCTGGACACAGCGAGTTGGAGGTTGTTAATCAGCCTTTCGAATATTATGGTCCACAGCAGCATGATAAATTTAGTCCAGTTGTTGACGGCAACAGGCAAATAGATGAGAATGGCCGCCCATACTATCAAGAAGAAACCAAGTTCATAGGAATGCCAGTATTCCCCGCGGAACTTCCATTTGATAATTATAACCAGTCCCCAATCGCACTGTCACACAGGACATCATCAAATCTATCGGCCCAACAATATAGCGCTTGCTCGGAGGCTCCATCATCACCGGCACTACACAATGCACCTCTGATCAAACAGCCAGTGTCGACGGAGAAAGAAGCAATAGTGTATACAGAGGATACGCAAAAGAGACGAAAAATATGGAAATGGTATATCTTAGCCGGTATCATTGGATTGATCGTAATCATAGCGGCAGTGGTTGGAGGAGTTATTGCAACTAAGAAGAAGAACGTAGCTACTGTCGATGAGGTTTCCGGTAGCACAGAATCTTCTAATAGCTCATCACCCACGGCTTCGACAACGAATCCATCGACAAGCAATTCACCCACCTCAACGATCACTGCATCGTTAGCGAGCTCTACCATTGCTCCATTTCAAAGAAATGTTGCCGCAATATCCTACGAGTCCAACAACGTCAATAACACTAGAGTGTATTATCAAGACAATCATGGAAACATACTGGAAGCACATAATAATGCATCGAGTGGGAACTGGTCGACAAGTTCAGTCGTCACCGCTAAAAATGGTTCATCATTTGCTGCCGCTGTAACGATGCCTCAAAATGATTTCGTAGGTTGTCATATTTCCGGTAGTAAAGTACCTACTAATTGGAATACAGGAGATCACTTTATTGTACTCGGATTCTGACAATCTTCTTCACGACATCATATATAATGTCGCTTCAAATTCATGGAGTGAAGGAACCTTGTCTTCCGAGAAGTACATAATCTCTGAGAATTCAAGTGTTGCGGTGATGTACTGGCAATGCAGATTATGTAGCAACACCACCATCATCGCTTTTCAAGATGCGAACAACAAAATGCAGGTCGGAAATCTGACGGCCTCGGGCTGGGATTTAACCCAGATCATGGTTGATGTTGTAGATAACACTGGTCTTGCCTTGCAGCCATTCTACCGTCTAGACGAAGCAGATCAAATAAATTTGTACTACCAAAATCCAAGTAGCGTCATGACCATTTCAGCTTGGGAGTATCCCAGTAAGTTTTCTTTAGAATTGTTTTCATATATCCCAGGCTAATGAGACCCTTTAGCTCAAGCTTGGAAGTTAGATGCCGCATCGTACTATTCCTTCACATTCAACATGCCAATCGCAGCATCTGCATCTTACTCACATGTTGACTGGACTGGCGACGTGCAAACTGGATTCGAAAGCTGGGGGGAAACACTCACACTATCGCGTACTGGTATCAAAACAAACACGTACTCGGGAGCTATTAATACCTGGTCGGCGATGGGGTCTCATCCATCAGCGATGGCAAACTCGACACAAAATCCAAAAGTATTCAAATCCATAGCAGTTACAGCGATTGGAGCTGCGTTTGCGGTTGTGGAAATTGATGGGAAAGCAGATGAGATCGAAGCGTATCAAGTGAAAAATGACGCGGTAAATTGGGACACGGCTGGGACCGTCGATATTGGCGACATCTGGGGGTAAATGAAAATATATACAATGTATGTGTTTATAGAATTATGGATTCTTGTACATAAATTAAATTCGAGGGTTCGATGCCCCTTTCTTTCTTTGGCTATTATCGCCTTGAATCTTCATGTTAATAGTTTGATGTCCATTTCTTTCTTGATTATCGATATTTGAATCCAGGAAAGTCGCAATCATGAATGAATGGTCAGGGCCTAGGGTAAGCTGATTCCTTCGTTCGCCTCGCCGAATCTATAAGCTGCATCATACCCTTGCAATCACCTACCAAACTCGACAACGCCCTTTTTTGCAGACCTCGTAGCTTTAAAGCAGCGTAAAATGGCTCTCTCGCCAATATATGTTTATGGCGTATCCTCATCATCATTCTACGCCAAAATTTACCTCGTTTTCTCTTGAAATTTTATCCCGCTTCAAATTTTCATCGCCGCTTTTTCAAAACTTCGAAATCATCCGCCCTTTTCGACGCCTTGCATACAAAATGGACGGCAGCTACAACCTATCACCCGAAGACATCACCGCCGAAGCCTGGCAAGAATTTGTTGATTGGGATGCCGCTAATCCAGTTGACATGGGCACAGAGTGAGTGGCTTTAAAAAAATGCTAACTCATAGAAAAAGGGCAACGGTGCTGTATGCATCTACTATTGAAATATATAAGAACAAGCGAGCCTTGACACACTATATGCTGTATGTATAAATTCCCTCTTGCATACACTTTGCTTTCCTCACACATAGCAGTCAATGTATTTATGGAGACGGACACATATACCCCAACACAACTTGCGCTACTTGCTCATCAGAACTTGACACCTCGGAACTTGCACTTTATACAAAAGACAAGAAAATCTTTTGTACTGAAAGCAAGGCCCTGAATCATCCGCCACTGTCCTGTGTGCAAAGCTGTGGGTTGAACTTCCATACATTAAAAGATCTCAAGGAGCATTGCAGAATTACCAATCATGAAGCTCTTCATTGCCCTATCCCAGGATGCTTCGTTGCATTGAGTGGTTCTTACCAAGATGAAAACCATCTGAAAACATGCCATGGAACAACAAAACTCGCATGCCATCAGTGTGGAGACCAATTTGACTGTGCGACACAGCTCGACCATCATGCCCGTCGAAGCGGGCATTCTGCCTATATTTGTCGATATCCTGACTGCGAGTCGACCGCCGGGAGAATCAATGACTTAATTCGGCACCAGGCATGTCACAAGCAAGATATTCCCCGTCATCCATGTCCCCACTGTTCTACGTAAGTACTCTCGTATCTTTGAGTTGCGAGATGGTTGGACTTGTTGATTAACACATTTAGATATCGAGGCAATAATGGATTCAAGAGGAAGGACCACCTGAAGCAGCACATCAGAAATTACCACAAGATTGAGTCCAATTATACTGGCCACATATATCATTCTCCATTTATCTGCAAACATGACAATTGTCAGGACTATGCTATGATACGTATTCAAGATCTTAGATCTGTCGACGATCTCGCCCAGCACATGCTGACCGAGCACAACTCCTCTTTATTTATCTGCGATAAAGCGTCCTGCGATCGAGTAGGACTGAATGGTTTCGACACGAAGAAGCTTCTTCAGGATCATATCAAGAAGGATCACCCCTCACCATTTCAGTGCACTCACCCGGGATGTGATCGGGTCGGTTCCAAAGGCTGGCTTCGGGAGAAGGACCAGAAGAAGCATATGCTGCAAAAGCATGGGATCAGTGTCTGAATGCGATGATGAGGGAATTGGCTTGAAATTCTTCCTGGCACCACTCGCATATCGACAGCTGTCTGGAAAAAACTGGTTTTGATTTTCGTTTTTGTCCTGTTGTTCGACTTGTTACTCACTTGAGTCTCTCTTTGATGTCTCATATCATGTCTATTTTATTACATTTGAACTTGCGTAACTCTTCCAATAAAAGAATGCACAAAAACAGAGGAGGGGTTTCTGACTAAGGAAGGAGGGAGAAGGACAGGGAAATTTGAAGTGTTTTTCTTATTGTATTTCCTTGTGCTTTTTGTCTTTTTTCTTTTTTATGGCTCTATTATGTTACATTGTCTTTTGTCGTTGAATTGTGGCCTATTAGATAGAATACAGTGACCTTTACAATTACCACAGCTTTCCTTGATTACTGAGCACTAAAACCCTCTTCCGTTGTATCATCTAATCGTTCAAATTCATGCCGCGCACCATTTTCAGAACTTTGCACTCACTCTTATGACCCTGTTCATTCCATCCCCTAGTTTGACATTCCTGTATTCGTAGTCAGCCCATCAACCACTCAAAGGGTCATCTTTCGAGACAGGAAAACATACCTTGCCACAATACCAAACTTCGCTGCAACCTTTACATCTTGAAAGTTGGTCCTCGCTATCAATCCTCCCACATGATTGACATGTCACCAGATCCCCTCGGCTGTCTTCTTCAAAACTTTCACGAGCTTTAATAAACCTCTCACTCATTCCTAACAGTTTATCCAAAGAGGATGGTATGATCTACAAATCTTCATCAGCCTTGAATCAGGTCTGAAGAACGCAAAAATAACTCACAGTAAGATCAGCCCACACACACCTGATGTATCCCTGTTTTCCCTCTCTGACCCCATGCCTCCTCGGGTTCGGCACCACAACTGTGTGTCCTTTCTTCAATTTCTTGATATCAAAATCATTTCCATCTCCACTAATGCTCCCATTTGCACTTCCCTCCAATTGCGCAGGCGTCAATGGCGCCTCAAGAATAATTGTTAGCGCGAACGACGCGCTAGCAGAATCTGTACAAATAAAAGTTGGTGTGGTGGAGAGTGTCATATTCTGGGAAATGGTTGCTAAAAGATATGTTTTTCGGGAGCCCCCGGGTGAAGTCTCATTGGGAGATACAGTGGAGGAGGGATCAGCGGTGGGGTTGAGAGGACAGATGGAGAACGTTAGGAAGGCGGGGGAGAGGAGGTTGGGGAAGTCGGGGGACATTTTGAGGAGAGTTGATGTCGGGACGTGATTGTCGAATTGGATTCGTGAATAGTGAAGTTAGGATGCGAGGGAGTTTTCGAAATTGATAACAGCGAGACGACTGAAGAGAAACCTGGGATGGAACACAACATGAAACGTGCTGATATGGAATAGCTCAACCCTCAGGTATTTTGGCAAGTCATTCGATTCTTCTTGTTCAATTGATTGAAGATCTGTTACAGATGCCCAATCTAATCACGGACATGAGAAGACTGGACGAATAGGATCTCGTATCAACGATGATTGAAAAGATCATTCTCTTCACATGCTAATCACGTGTAGTACTGAAGATCGTTATCATGAAATGGAGTGGATAGGTTTTGATTTGACATGCAAAGCAAGTCAAATCCAGTAAGTTGAGTTGTTCAATGTAACGGGGGTGGTAGATCCCTCCCGTTTTACGACTGGGCGGGAAACATCTCTCCACCTTACTAACAATATGGCCACTCATCATTCCACCACGGAGACTCACCGGTAATCACCAAGTTTTCGGTGGAGCAGCGGATCGAGTCAGTCGTCATACATGCATAACCATGATAATGACAGTCTACGACCCAGTTCTGATATTTGAGAATCGATCCCACTCACGTTTCTACAATTTCGACGAAGTCGTTTCCAAGAAACACAAAAGAGATATCAATATGTCTGCGGATTCAATCACCTCTACCCGAAGCGGGATCCCTCCCATCCTCAAATGCCCATTCGAGATTAGGCTAATGATCTACCGAATCCTAATTCCTTCAATTGACCCTTCGGCAGACTTCGACTGGACATCGGCTTGGGATCCAAACCACCCGAAATCTCGCTGCGAAGAGCACAAACTCTACTCACCGCCGATCCTCCACACAAACCAAATGATCTATCGAGAAGTCTTGAACGAACTTTATTGTTTCCTACCTTATCGGACATCAATCAGCAACTATGGTATTCGATTCTTGGGCTACACATTCATAAAGCCGCCCCCAGCTTTTCAATACGTACACACCCTGGATCTTACGATTCAAATCAACAGCTACTCTCACACAAAGATTGCCAACATCTTGAAATCTTGTGTGGAGACTAGCTGCGCAAACGGACACTTACGTCGATTACAAATTGGTCTCTCCTTTAGCTTACAATGTTTTCAATCGAATAGGGGGAATTCTACTGATCTTCGAAAAATGTTGGAGAAGAATCTGTATCCATTACGAAGGAACCTTCGTCGCCTAAATCAATTCGTCGTCAGGAGAGTATCGGATAAAGACATTTCAAGTTCCAATCGAAGTGTCTCGGGCTCGTTTCTGGTACAGAGAGAAGAGTTCTTGGATACCGTTCAGGGTTTTTTGAATCAGTTGGCAAGGGAGGTGATGGATCGGTGTAATCCTGCCAAGACAACTGAGTGCAATTGCAAGTCGTATGCTTTGCTTCAGAGATGAAGGGGTGACGTGGATATTTTGATGAAATTTTGTCTTGTTTCGCTTATTATGGCAAACCTCTATCCGTACTGGAACTTTCAACCATCGGACGACTGAAGGATGAGAACACTGGGACCTCAAATATTGGATTCTTCTCCGCATCTCTACACATACTATATTTCGGATCAATTCTGCAGTATACCTTCCGATGAATACCAACGCACGTCATGTCCGAAAGACACAATTGTTCGTCTCAATGGAGCGTACTTCCAGACATCGAAAGCTATCGTATCCCAACCTACCTCTGGGATAACGCGTATGCCTCGACTCGGTGGTTATGAGGGATGTCTCATCTTATTCACATAGATGCGAACCAGAAAGAAAGTTCATACGCAATTCAATTTTGAAGAACCATCTTGATGTGTTTCGAAAAGGTCCGAGGGTGGGTGAAGGGTTTCGAATCACGATAGATGAAGGACAATGGACGACGATGCATGCGGGGGGCCATTTAGTTGGAATGAGTTTGAAACAAATCTTCTTTCAGAGAGCTTATTAAATAGAGTAGATAGAAAGTTTCAATAGATTGTCTGGTATTTTTGTGTTAGTTATTTTCTGAATTTTTTCTAAGCTTTGCAACATTGAATTTCATTCTCCAAGCACAATGTCCGGGTAATCCACGTGATATGTAAAAAGGCCCCGGCTTCATTCGCGCCACGCTCGAAGGCCACACCACCTCTAGGTAGTCTTGGTAGTATCAACAATTAGCCTAATTCAAGCTCTTCACTGATCAAACAACACCATTGCTCTTCCATGGATGCAGGCTTCGTGTTGATTCGGAAACGCCCGACCGTTGAAAACTGTCTACGAAATCTGTGGAAACTTCTACAGAAAAATCCGCATGGTGCTCGGTGTTTCTAATGAGACGACGTTTGATGCTTTTGATGCTTACGTCAAACCATAGCCTCTTTTACGTGCTTTAGCGGCGTTCACGAGAGGCAGAATTATCCTCACGAGATGGGACACCCTTTATCCGTGAAGGTTACAATAGCTTCAGATCTGCTCTAGCGTTTAGACCTTCAATTGGCCGTCTGATCAATCCACCCCTGTTTGAATGTTTGACTGCATCTACGCTGCGCAATACGTATAGATGATATGGAACACCCCTCATTGAAAAAATGTCCCCCAGCGTCTGTTGTGATCACACATAAAGACAGTGGTACCCCGTCAAAAGTGACGATGGTTTCCCCGTTTCCCTATCTCGTTTTGTTACATTTGCGGTACAGATGCATTTCCTTCTTTATGCTAACGTATGCATTAGCATTTTACTGTCATGCACTGATGGTATGTTTATCTGCATCGACACCCAGTTTCATTTATCTCTGACTAACGCTTCTATAGCGTTGATATTTCCCAATGTAAACACTCGCGGGTACAATAGCACGAGATTCAATGACATGATATCCAATGTCACGAGATCTAGCAACAGCCTTAGAATTGTAAGCCCCCTGTTTAAGATCCTGGTCATAGTGCAGACAATTTCGACGCGAGTCTTTGGTTTCTTTGTCTCTAATCACTACGCATGCTGACTATCGAAGCAACCTCTCGGTAACTCGATAACTTACGGCTACTTATCTAGTGATGGGAATGGCTATCGCCTTGGCCTTCGTAATCTACTCACATCTGCTGGAAACACCGTTCAATATGTGGGCTCGGTTCGAGCAGGCAACATGAGTGACAATTTCAATGAGGGTCATCCAGGAGCCGTTATTTCCGAAATTGCCGAGTATGCGAAGTTATCTCTTCCCGAGGATCCAAATCTGGTTTTGCTTATGGCTGGTACGAACGACATGAACAATTTCGACAATGTCACCACAGCTCCAGATCGACTCAGTGGACTCATCGATGAGATTACTTCTGCAGTTCCGAATGTTACTCTCATAGTTGCTCAGCTTACCCCCGCTTCAAATACTACCGTAGATGACGCAATGGTCGCTTTCAACTCCAAGATACCCGATATCGTTGCATCTAAGGTTTCCACTGGTCAAAAGGTTTTCACAGTCAACATGATGGACTACGTCACTGTGAATGACTTGGTAGATGGACTCCATCCAACAGATTATGGATATCAGCAAATGGCGAAAGCATGGTTCGCTGGAATTCAACAAGTACAGAAGAATGGGTGGATAGATTCTCCAATTTCTACGAACGTCATGCTAGCTCTTCAGACGGCGGTTGCAGCTAGCACGGGTACAAGTACCGTCGGCAGTCCCAGCGCAAGCCCCACTAGTACCCAAACCACCAGCACAACTATGGGCATCAGTAGTAGCATGGCCTCTCTCAAATCAGCTTCCGACCGAGGTTTACATAACCCTTCGATTAGTACCGTATGTCTTCTAGTTTTGGCAAGCTACGTTTTGTACGCCTAGACACCTTGGATAATTACTTTAATGTGGAGGATTTTCCTCTGGTTAGGTTTGACTTTGGGATGCAACATTCAGCAATTGTTTTCAGCTACTATATAATTTCCGGAATTCTCATGGATATCGAACACAATCAGGAATCACAAATCTTGCTCGGCTTTTCACGAAGAGACGACTGGGTATAGGTACCTAGGTACAGCAACAAACGAGGTTTTGGCTCAAGTGATTGGCCGAGGACACTTTCAGGTATATAATCGAAAGCTCGATCATGAATAGAGTACGGGAATGTAAGATCACTAGACATAGTGGGAGATATCCACGCGCAAGAATCTTTGTATATACGAGTATTCATTAATTGATAATTTTTTCCCTTCTGAGTTTGCTTATTTTAACTTGAGGAATTGGATGGGTTACGGTTTTCCAGAGTACAGTATTCTGAGATACGTTTTCATAATTAATAGAAAAAGGCGGAGGGAGGGGTGATATGTCAAGCACAAATACGCCAAGGGGTCCAATATGACCATAGCTAATTGCCCCTTTTAGGGTACTACCTGTGAAGCATCCAGTACTATGAAGTGTAGTTCGTGGATGATAGATTCTCGATCTGCAAGTATGTTTTACATGATAAGCCGATTTTGAGTCTTGAAGACCAAGTGAGAATCATCTCTACTCGAAACAGTTCATCGCATGAACCAAATCAACCAATTTTCCCAATACTGAAAGCCCGTCAAACAGTTTTCTAATCGAGGCCTTCAAGAAGCCTGTTTGTGAATCTCCTTTGGTCATGAACTCATTGAATTATACTTGAAAACCCCTGAGGAGAGGGAGATATCGCCTGATAAATTATATAAATTCCATCGCTGTACCAATCGTTCTAGGATATTCTCAATGTACCATCGTCGAGATTATTTTTCTTCGGCTCCAGCTCAAGCCCCAGCTTCAGCTAGAGCTTTTAACCGCCTCTCTTCTACTTCTCGCACCGCTTTCTCATGGAACTGAATCGTCATATCTTCCACAACTCCCTCCTCATCAAGCCTCTCTAGCTCATCTGTATCGTGGGCCTCTATCCATGCTTCCATCATATCGTCTTCAATTTTCTTGATGGCATCTGCATTTTCCTTCTCCGCCATTTCAACCTCGAGTGCGCCTTCATCCAGATTTTTCATTCGATTTTCATCAAACGTATGCTGCAAAACCTCTTCTCCCGCCCAATCGGGTAATTTTCTATACATTAAGCCTACCCGATCCTCATAAGCCCCTTTAAGCTTGAGGTAAAGTTCTCCAGAGAAAGGTCTTTGATCGACTCCAGCTGTTAGCGTTCCTCTAAGCATTTGATCCAGATCCTCACTCAGATGACTCTCAATCGGATGCACATCCAGCAATTTCCCTCTCGCCTTATCCAGAGTCCCAAGAATGACGCCAGTACGCGCTAACTCATACACCACGGCGGTCAACCACCAAACCTCGCCCTTCTTTTTCCTATCATGTGGTTCCCACTCATCATCCTCGGGATCAGGCTCATCATATTCTTCCAGGTTGGGAACATGACCCCCCGGAGGCTCCGTAAACGCGACCCCAAAATCCCCAATCTTCACGTGCGGATATCCGTTTTCGCGATCCGATCCCCATTGCAGAAATACATTCCCGGATTGCATATCATTCTGAAAAATCACATCGCGTCCCTTATGTTCACTCTGCATATTATAATCCGGATGTTCATTATGCAGAAACGCAACCGCGCTAACCAATTCATAAAAGATCTGCCAGATAAGTAACTCAGGTGGTTTAACACGATGAGTGCGAAATGCTTTCGCCAAGCTCGTTAAGCTGCCCGCATCGCAGTATTCGAAATAGAGTCCCAAAACCGGTTTATCGTAGCCGTATTCAGGTACGTATTGAACAAACGCTTCGAGATTGCATATGTGCGGATGTCCACCTCTGATGAAGCGGAGATACATTCTCGTTTCGGAATCCCGCTTAGCACGGAGACTAAGTCTTTCGACCGATTGAGAAGAGCTCTTGGTAGCTTCGCTGCTGGGCGTGAGAGGTGGTACAAGAGCACCCTCTGGAAGTTCCAATTCGAATTTGTCGAGGTTCCATTGGAGCTTCAAGGCATAGGGCTTTTTCGTTTCTGAATTAGTGACCTTTAAAACAACACCGAATCCACCGGTTGCAATGTGCCCCTGAAAATCGTGATTATCATGATTTAAACCAGGGTCAGCTCTCCATTTATTGCGGCGAATAGTTATGTTCTTCCTCCGGAGGGCTTTGATGTATATCACTGCAGCTGTGTCAAATGCAAGTGTTCCAGGTTGTGCCATTATGTTTTAGTGTCTAGTCAATACATTCTAGGGACAATATTATTCACCGAACTCGAAGCTCAGGAAATAGTTTTCGAAGCATCAATGTGCCAAGGGTCTCCAACATCAAAGAAAAGTCGGCTTTCCCAAAACAGAGTCCTTTGTCCTAGCAGTTGAGCTTGAATGGAAATTAAAACGACACAATAACGACCAAAGTATACTGTAATCATCATACACATTGTACAGAAAGGCTTTGAAGCAGAGTCGCCGCTTGAAGATTCGAGGAAAGAGAGATATTGCATTTGACACGCTAAGCAAATTTCAAAACACTCTAGCTATTAAATACCGTCCCGCGGCTGTATTGGTGATCTATTCAAGTTCCGAATCGGAAAATCTTAATTGGAATCATTCTCTCTTGTATCTCCCCTCCTTTCATTTCCCCTTCTCTGCAACCAGCGCCAAGCCATGAATGTTACCAGGAAGAAGCACACTAGCACCGCTAGATTGTAAGGACTTTTGAGATCGGCTTCTTCTAGTCATAGACTCTCTTTATCCCCAATTGGTGGAATTCTACCGGTGAGGTATTGTTCAAGATCCTCAATCTCCGAAACATCGGCTGAATGCTCGAGACCTCTTTGTTGGAGTTAGCATAAAACCTTGTAAAAGAACGAATCTTAGGGATGCACTTACGGATACATTTTCAATTGAACATCAAAGCCTTCATCACGTAGCACCTCTGCCGTCTTGATACCCCATTCCGGTTTAACAAGAGGATCAGAATCTCCATGACCCATCCAGATCTTGGTCTGCTTGTTGGAGCTACCATCTGCGCCCAAAATCTCTCGAAGCTTGTTATGTAATAATAGATAACAGCTCATACCAAAGATACCTCCGAGTTGTGTTGGACATGTAATGCCGGAGAAAATAGACATTGCGCCTCCTTGGGAGAAACCGCCGAGCACAATGCGATTGGATGGAATCTTGCTATCTTCTATTTCGGATTTGATGAGCGAATGGAAATAAGCTTGGGAACGTCGAATTCCAGTCTCATCTTGCTCGGCCTGGAGATCACTAAAGGTTGTCTGCATCAATAGTGGTCAGCGAGATCCTTCTGCAAAACAAAGGTGAAGTATAAATGCAAAGACGAACGGAATTAGTGCGTCTTACGATATCATACCAACCTGGCATGGTCATGCCAAAGTTCTGAATGATTTGTTAGCTTGCATATTTCTGCGAAGATGGTCGGCTTATCATACGACTGAGATAGGAATAGCAGGCGCATTTGGAAATATGAATTTGACTTCTTGGAACTTTTGGCGACGACGCCAATTCTCTGCGAGCGAAACCCATCCGGCACCACTATCACCAAGACCATGAGCCATGATGACAGTTGCAGTGTGCTTCGTGACTGCGGGGATAGTGAGAGCTGATGGTGGAGGCATTTTATGAATTGTGACCGTTGCAGATCTCGTATGGAAGGAAGGTATTCAAAAGTATCAAGAGATACACAAAGATGTGCTTCTATGTTGTTTTTAGATCTGCAAATAAAAAAAAGTTAGAGAGGAGGTTAGTTTAGAATGTTTGTATTTAGCAATTAAAGAAAGTCTCCGAGCTCTACTCTCCCCGCCTTATCGCGCTAAATTTATCAAGTCAATAGTGGTGCACGGATTCATCAAACTCTTCTAAAATTGAATGGGAAAATTCACAATTAATTCGATCGTCATTCAATTTTGATAAAAACTTACAATATAATTACATGATCTAGAATAGATCATTTTACGAAAGTCTCGAAGCTTTTGGAGCAATTGCGCAAAAGCTTTTCTCAAATTCAAGATTTTCATCCTCTCATGAACCCCTGCTCCCACTGTTGAGCAAATCCTTGCATGTCTCTTATCTTGAATATTAATACTCGGTAGGTATCTTTATCAAAAACTATCTTGTTTTATTGGTTGTCAACACGCGCATAACTTCTAAAACATTATGTTAAGAATATTTTGAATTGTTGAAAGGTTCTATTGTGCGGCCTCGATATTCTGTAGACCTCTCACAATACTTGGATGTGCCTGAACCTCCAACTATTCCCTTCAAGCTTCACGTCGAATTTGTAAACAAAGCGGATATAATCATGGCACCACCGACATCTCGACCACGATCCCCCTCGCAACGTCCCCTCCCCGGATCTCCAACTTATTCATATGCTTCCACACTTCCCCTCGCATCCACATTTTCCCTTGCCCTTCCACCTCCACCAGCTCCTCATCCACCCCATGCCGTCCTTACGAAAGCCGACCTAGAACTTTCCCAAATCGCCTATTCCGAACTTATTAGCACCGCCAAAAGCTATCGACTAGCACTCGCAGAGCTAAGCTCTTCTGCATCCGCTTTTGGTAGTGCTTTAGAAGCATGTGCACGATTAAAAGAAGCAAGATCCGAAGCCTTGGCTCCCCCTGGTGGCAGTCTCAGCAACAGTTTTACTGCAAAGGGGAATTGTACGGGGGATAACCTGATGTCTGCTAGTGGGGTACACCAGTTGATAGCGAACCATCAGCAAATACTTTCAGAATGTGTATACCGATCATTTGAGGTGCCTTTGCTGCATGAACTAGACAATTGGGGTAGGCAAATAGAGGAAGAGGAGGTCTCATATCGGAAGGAAGTGAAGAACAGGAGCAAAGAAATACAAAAAATGGAAAAGGAAGGGCTGAAACTACACAAGCAGAGGAAGCGAGACGTGCGAGGATTCCGAGGGCATCTAGTGGAGTTAACTACAAGGCTTGATGGTCTTACAACACTACACGGTGAACATTCAAGAGCATTATTGAGAGATTGTCAAGATGTGAGCACCAAGGTGGTCGAAGCTAGTTCCTCTCTCGTCCGCGCAGAGGTGGAGATATTCGAAGCCCTTGCACGAAAAGGTTGGACAGGAGGTGGTCTCGAAGATCTACTCGAACACGGTCAAGATCTCTTCTCATCGGAACCCCCTTCTACGAACACAGACTCGAATGGTAGCCCATCTAAGATTTTCAGCATTCTGCCACAAAAATCAATCCTTGTAGATGCCACGCAGCCCGCTACCGATGCGCCCCATAAAAAGGTGAACCACAAGCGTAGCGATAGTCTCCTTGTTGACAACAATCATTACCAGTCACTAGCTGCAGTCGCAGATCGTGATATAGATAGCGGATCAATATTCTCCGAGCGAGACACCAGGATTTTGAACCGCTCCCGAGGCGTAAGGCCTTTTAGTCCAGAGGCCGTCGAAAGAAGCCTAGATCCACTTGAGTTGCCTCCGCCTAGTCAAATTCCTAGCCAACTCCCCTCCCCCAGAGAAGAATATAGCGAGAGATCCAGATTCGAGGCTTTCGGCTCTGTCACACCCGAGATCTTTAAAGACGAGACGATCCTAGATTCGCAAGTCCCGTCACCAATTTCCTCGCCGGAAATATTTGCAGAAACAGAGACGGGGATGCAGACAGAGACCAACGGAGTGTCATCAACAGATAATCGAGCAGAGATGGCACACGAGACCAGCAGTATGCACTCAGAGGGTACCATTCGCGGAGACGAGCGAATTTCATCACCAGAAACCGAGTCTGAACACGATGAAGACAGAAGAGAGCGAGAATGGAACGATAGATTTTATGTTTAAATGTTTTAGCACGTGGATTATAACCTCAAGCGTACTAATACCCCTCTAGACCAATTTTGTTATTTTTCTTTCTCTTTCTAGCATGCGTACACGGTGATATGGGTATCGGGGTCTTCGGTTTCGGTTTGGGATCTGGGAAGGAGTTATGTAAAAATTGTGTATGAGACGATTTGGAGGCATGCTGACAAGTTTAACAAGAATAAAGTAGAAAGGAAGAGCTGTGAGTAGTAGTTTCATATTTGATGATTGACAGAATGACAAAATAAACTTTCATGCTATATTCGCTGGGAAAAGTCTCGCGCCAAAACTCCTTTCCCTCAGTCACCCCATCATCCATACCCAGTTGGTTGGCCGGTCATTTGTTACATTTCTGTGCCATCTACGCCCTTCGTCTGTAGTTTTTCGCGCAATCTCGGGTATAGTCTCAAAGCTTCTCTAACACAACATAATATGCTTCATCCTCCAAATGCCATCTCGACAATTCGTCCCTCCATTAAAAGCTCTCCATACAATCAACTCTAATCATCTTTCTCCCCTCCCACAACTCCAAAAATCCCTAGGTATGTGTCGAACCAGTAGATCATCCTCCAATAAAGACTCGCTTTTGCCCAATCGAATTCACCCGTCTCCGTTCTTGGCACTGTGTCTCCTATAATATCCGCGCTGAACCAATTTAATAATGGTATGTTGGACAAAACCTGCTGTGTGTACGATTTTTGAGGGAGTAGGGCCTGTTCGGCAGGGAGAAGTTGCAGCCGTTGAGCTGTTGGGATTTTGCGACAGTAGAGGGAAGGTGCTTCGGGAGTGGTAGAACCTGCAGAAGACGGCCGTTGTTGAAAGGCAAGGTTACCACCTGTGATTGTGGATGCCGTTAATGTAGTAGTATCTATTGTATGGCTGGTAGCTTGGGAGCCTTCAGGAGACTGAGCGCGGTCTTCAAAGTGTACGTTTCGACTAATTTGCGACATTTCAGGAGTAGTCCAAGAACGAGGGAGACCGGATTGTTGAAGTGGACGTTCGGCGCCTGGAAGGAATGGACCAGGATCGAAGCGGTGTCTATTGGAATTGAGACGAGATGACCTTTCTGATGTTACTGTAGAAACTCCTAGTTCATCTTTTGCTGGTGGCGCACCGCGATAGAGTTCAGCGTGAACAAAATAACCAAGTACTGCTTGAGGTGAGGCTTCTATGGCTGCATCTGCTGCTTCCGCGGATTCGAACGTGATTTTAATCCAGTGCTTCCCGCCAGCGTATTTCAAAGCTTTTGCTTTTTCTTCTATAGTCATCGGACGTCTTCGCAGAACAACAGGATCTCGGAGGTCGGTTTTGTATCTTCGTTGATCTAGAGGTGCATCGCGAGGATAATCCTCACATATATGGCCAGCAATTCTTTCATATTCTGCAATAGCTGCCCATTGATGTTCTGGCGTGAAACCTCGTAGTATAACCTCTGTAGGCTCCTTGTGTACAAATCTCGAAGATTGGCCCGCATTACCATCAATAGCTGCTAAAGCATTGTTATCTCGAATATTAGTTTGCGATAATGAAGATGGTATTGAAGATTTGCGCTGAGATGGTCCCGAGTCTGATGTCGCCGCAGCTCTCCTTGCGAAAGTGGCAGCGAATATTGCATCTGCAGCTGCCAAGGTCGGATCCTCCTTTTTCAAAGCTGGTGTGCCAGTTCTTGATCGAGATCGTCTTGTCGATTTACCAAAGGATCCTGTCTCTGGAACAGTCCTTCTAACTCTTGCCGCGGCGGGATTTCCTTCATTTCTACTCGAATCAGATTGATGACCTTCCATCATATAGACGTGGAAAAGCTTACCCAGGGAATAGCATAGCATAAGGTCTTTTAATACCATCTTCACCTACATAACACTCCTCCTCTGGAACATTGTGTAATATTAATGGCGGCATTATGTAATTACTAAAGCAAGGGAGAAGAATGTGATGTGTCTCAAAAAAAGACTGGTATTGTCTGGAATGCGTGAGGAGATAAATTTGTGGTGTTCTCGAATTCTTTAGGATTTTAAAGTCTCACGTCTTCTACGCGACAAATCAAAAGTCCTCGTTGCTATGGTACAGAACACAAAATTTACTGCGTAGAAATGACAGGGATCAAGGATTCACCAAGGATTTATTTTTGATATCGCATGGTACGGAGGGGAAAGCCGCACAAGGTCAAAACGGTCAACGTCATCTTAACTTTCAAAGCTTCAAGATTTCGACGACGTTAAACAACAGCATCTAAAACCGTTAACAATAATTACAATCAACAAAATAATACTTCTCAGTCAAGATGTTTCGATTCGTAAGTACAAAAAAAGCTTTTAGGGGCCTCAATTCTTGATGATAGATTATTATTAGGCATTTACTGACATCGTTGATCTGTAGCACAAAACCCTCGATGTCATCACTCTCTTTCACAAGGCAAGCTCTCCAGCTTCAGTAAGAGTTCATACTCTTTTGAAGCAAGCATCTGCCAATGCTACTGAACCTGCGACGGAGGATCAAGCTAGTGACCACTCTGCCCAGACCAACCCAAAGAGACAAGAGTTCGAATTGGAAGTCACCGAATCTGCACCTACCCCAGATCAACTCAAGAGCATTCTGGAATATGTTGGTGTATCAAAAGTTGGCAGTATTGTTACAGGCGCAAAGGATGAAGCAGATGCCGTAAGAAAGATCAAAGCCAATGAAGATAGCTTCCAGAGACCTCTGGTATGTTCCTTGCCGTGAAATGTATCTTATGGGAATGATTATTTTACTAATGTTTTAACAGACTGTGGATTGGAGCAATGGGAAAGCGGTTGTCGGAGATAGTAAATCTGAGATATTGACGATGCTCAATGCTCTTTCCAAAAATTAGCCTTTGCATTGTTTGCGCTGTATATCATCTCAAAAGTTTACAATACCAATTTCACAATATCAATTTGTTTAATCACATCAACTACTGAAGTTATCCCGCATAGCTGGTTATTGTGACATATGGGAGTGAATGGATGGTTTTGGAATAGACAGAAAAAGCCTTGGAGAGGTCTACTGATCTATAATAGGACACAATGATATGAAGGGATTGATTAAATATTAAAATTCGGGATAGCAGTTGTATTCCTAGGTATTCAAGACGTATGTTCCCCCAGTACTTGTTCCTCATTCCATGCAGTTCACCACGTACAGTTTCAAGTGAAGTATTCTTCGACTGGGGCTTTCACTTCTCGTGTTTAAGGGCAGTATAGGGAGGATGGAAGTCTGCAGGAATTAAAAGATAAAAGATAAAAGGACGAAAGGACAAAGGACGAAACTCATTGCTGGAGTTTTCATGATGTGCGATCCGGCTCCTTCTAACCCTGTTTCAATAGACACTAGATAGGTAACTAGGTAGGTACGATACGACAGAACTGGCCTCAAAATATGCTAATGACAGCAAGACAATGAATTATAAAATGCAAGCTCCAATAACAACCATGGATTACCTATATCATTCACTTGAATCACCTGGGCACTCGTCATGAAGTTTTACTAGCAGTACTAGCCAGTACTTGTCATTCTTAGCGTTATTTGAAGGTGAATTAGTACGGTAAGGACTTTCTACTTGACTTCTCCTCAAATCTAATTTTCTCTTCTTAAAAAAAAAAGAAGATTCAAACTTTTCCTTCAAGTCTTGTCACTTTCTCTTCTATCAACTCTTTCGGAAGCTCCTCTTTCATACCACACTTTTAATAACTCCCACCATAACACTTTCTATCCCCTCGTTTCTTTACGAATAAAATCTCTGCACTGTCACAATCAATTGCTTCTCGTTGCATTCTCTTGTAGCATCAAACGAGTCAATTATTGTTGCATCGAGCTTCAAGCTTTCATACAAGTCGCATTGCTATTGCTGGCAGTAGCAATTGACACAAACAAGACGCATCAGGAATTTCATAATAATTTTACAACAATTCTATAACTTCCTAGGAAGAGCTCTCGCCGGCATCACTGGCACATATCCCCGATTTTGAATTTCAGAACTCAATTGGAACATTCAAACAATAATACAACTCCTCACTTCACGGCTTCACGAAGATATTCTACCCACATCTACAGAGCCCTATCTCCAGTCTTCGAAATAATATCAACAATTGACGCCCCCACATTTACGACAATATTGCGGAACAATGAGCCGTCCACCATATTATGTCCCGATACATATGATGGAGAATTCTCGACCTCCTCAAGCTCCTCAGCCCATGGAAAGCAATCCTGAGAGATGGGACGTTCGAAATCTCCCTGATATGCCTGCATGGATCTCCACTGATCGTGGCCGCTTTCCAAAACGAGAATCTGCTCCTACGGGAATCCCCTGCATTGCGCACTGTGACGTAGTGGCTGATGCCAAGGCTAAAGCTACCAGCTTGTTTGACTTGTATCCAGACGTTGTTTGCTATGTTAGAAAGCCTACCAATTGGGATGACCTTTACTTTCTTTGGGATGCAGCCGATATACAATTGGAGAGCCCTGGCTTCCTCTATTATGTCATGTTCTTTATTGGCGAGGAAAATGAGCGACGCAAACCAAAAATACAGAAGGAGGTAAACGACGAAATTAACGAATATACCGAAGCATGGGTCACAAATCATAGAGATTTGGTCTTAAACTCTGCTGCGGGTAGCATGTACCAGTATTTCTGCCAGGATGAGCCTGAGGAAGTTGCTCCAGAGCTAAAGTCAACGGTCGAAGCAGCTTTGGAGAATTGTCGTTTGCGCCTCTTACAAGCTACGACAACTACTAATTCGATCCCTTCTCATGATGAAAATCAGCCGTTGCATCCTCAAGTTCCCATCGCTTCGAGTATCAGAGCTGTCTCAGGCAATGGGACTCGTCATATTCAGGCTGGAAACCAAGTCAATCGATCCGCAATTGCTCCCATGACAGGAAAAGCAGCAGGAATCAATCTTGCATCGCATGGTTGCAATCCCATGCAACCCCAATCCAAGTCTAGCTTCCACGCCAATAGGACTGCTAGTATGCCGTTGAATCCAATAGCTCAGAAACAATTGAAATCTGCGAATCGAGGTGAAGCTGCCGCGGGAATGACATGGACTTATCCCCAACAACAACCACTAAAATACGATCGCTTCATGAAGAATCAACGTAATATGGGCAAAAAGATTAATGCTACGACTAGTCTGAATGCTTCCCCAACTCGATCCGAGAGCTACCAAAACGAGAATGGGCTTCGCAACAAATCTAGGCATCGTGGGAATTCGATTGAGACTCATCAAATAAGAGGACTTCAGTGGTTCGGGCCTCATGGAACTCAGCCACACAAGCTTATGTATCCATCGCAGAACAATCAACAACAAAACATGTTCAATAGCACGCGAGGGAGCCCTCCTCGAGCTCTTCAGCCCGAGCCTATCTACTTCCGTAACGATCTTGCTCCCGTCCCTTTTACTGATAATTTCAGCCATCGCATGGGCAAGGACCTGGTTGGCTCTCGTATGGAACTTCCTAACGATGCTCGAAATGTTAAGAATTTCGAAAATTCTAAAATGAGTCAACCACTTGCCGACGTAGGTGGAATTGAAGGAGCTCCAAAGCTCTATAAAACGGATGACTTCTGTTTGTATACTTATGACAGTTCTGCGTCGAAATGCTCTTCTGGCCGGACTCTTTACATGACGGGTGCAGATTTGGCAATGTTTTACAGTCATGAGTTGAAAAATCTTCTGTCCGAAGTCGGAAGAGTGCTATCAATTAAATTTTTACTCAGGCCCAATAACAATGGTCCAACTTTTATAACGTGAGCTTATTCACTGACCTGAGTAATTCAATAAAGCTAATTGTTATGATAGATTCGATGCCGATGTATTAGCCATGGCAATTGAGAGATTTGATGGCTACAAGATGCCAAATGGGCGTATCCTAACAGCAGGATATCCACTTGAAAATTCAAGAGAGCGATCGGGCAGTAACTCCAGCTACCACAGTTACCACGGGGATAATCAAAACCGCTATATCTTTAATCCTGCGGCCGAAAATCGAGCTTGGCCAAAGAAAAACTCAATATCTCAACATCGACCCTCGAAATCCCAGAGTGGCCAAAACCAATTTCGTTACCAGAGTGGCAATCATATGACTCCAGGAAATGTCTCTGATCCCTTTCCATATACACTAGATCCTCAGTCTATCCCTCCCTATCCTTTGACACAAGCACCACTTCAACAATTTCCAGGACATGGACTAAGTGCGGCTTTCACGGAAGTTATTCAGCATGACAGAGGAGTAGGAGCATATTTACAACAACAAACACCCCGTGCAGTATTGAACAATAGAACAAATACTACCGGTACGGCCCCATATCGATCATATAGTGGAGTACAGGCGGACCGTCATCGTTACGGCACAAGACCTGGAGTTGATCACAACATGGCAAATTTGCCCAACCGCCCAGTCAACAAAAAAGAGAATTCGCCAATCAAAAAAAAGTAAGTGAATAGATGTTACACCGGATGTTGTCATTTCACAAATCGCTAACACTCAATAAGCTTTTCAAAATCAAGGCCTGGCGGAAAGAATTCAACCAACAGTCCTGGTCGTCGACAGAAGAAGACAGTTGACCAAGATACGTGAGTCTTTGTGTTAGATTGAAAGACCAAACTCTGTTGAAGCGTCGCACTAATATACAGATAGATCAGGCAATACAACCCCGATTAAGACTCCCGTCAGATCGACTTCTCAAATTCAATTGAACAATCAAAATTCGTTGGCCTCACCAAAAGCTTCGCCAATCGAGGAGTCGACAAGCTCTATAACAGGTCAATCATTAGCCACCGAGATCAAAGTAGACACAATGGCTGCAATGAAAACAGGAAATATTGAACAAGTACCTGTTGAGATTTTCGAGTCACCGGGCCCTGTCGACAGCTCCTTGCCAGAACCATTGGGCGAAACAGTAGCTGCTGCAATGGATTCGGATTCAATGTCTCAAGGAAAGCCGAAGAAGTCCAAGAAAAATAAGAAGCAATTCAAATCCAACAACAAGACCGAGATTGATAAGGAAAACAACATTAGCGTGATTCGTGCCATACTTTCGCGAACTGAATCGACAATTACAAATCCATCACTTGGCGGAGAAGACGAACTGTTCAGTGGAGACTCCACCCGGAAACCAAGTGTCTCTTCGGCTGAATCTATATCTAACGACACCTCGAAAGACTCTATTCTCCAACAAGCGACTCGGGATGTAACCGCAATTCCAAAAGACAGCGAACAAACAACTGGAAAATCCTTAGACAATGAAGTCAAATCTGAACCCATCTCGACTCCAAGTGTCACTACGGCTTCAATTACACCCAATGCACCTCTTGCAAAGTCCGACCACAAGAAGTCAAAGACTCACGGTTCCTCCAAGGATTTCAAGAAACAATCTCAGTCAAATCTTTCAGACAATAATAAAGTTTCTTCAACCACCAATACTGGACCTGCCCGTAAGACCGAGCCCAAGGCAGTTAAACAACAAGGGAAAATCTCTAAAGATGGTGGTGCTGAATCTTCGGGGCAACAAGAACAATCAAAGACGGATTTGAAGAACAAGAAGAAGCGAAGCTTGCCTGAGGTCAATCAAGAGAAGGGACAGCCTACAGTCTCAGTTGACCCTACAGACTCAACTGAATGGCCCCCTCTGACTCCCTCCAAGTCTTCTCCTTCAAGTATTGCTGATGGAAAGCCACCACAAATTCCTGCTCTTCCAGCCTTGAATAATCGCAGAACCAAGGAGGTAATATTACCGGCATTGCCACTCAAGCCGCACCGACAATCGTAAGAATTTCAACTCTAATATCCATTCGCCATGCGAGCTGATTCCGTGTAGGGATTATACGCTAGGGAGCAAGGCTTGGCCGTTTGTAAGAAAATGCAAACGAACGGTCTCAACAGAAGGTAGCGGTGGATCATCAAGGTAGCATTACTTTTGATGGCAGATTATGTCAATATTTGTATCTACTGGTATCTACTCATAAGACACTATCGATAGACTGGGTTGGAGATGAGAGTGATTTATTCAGAGTATAATTGTTTCACATCATTGGTAGTCATAAATTAATAACATTGATACCCAATAAGTTGGGGCCTACCTCTCTTCTTGTGAATTCGTTTCCCGACGCTCACGGTAAAAGCTCCTTTTCAATGCCTGCCCAGTTGCTTTTAACTTATGATCCTTCCTGTTGTGCATTCACCTTCGAAAAATGTTTATTGGTTTACAGCTAAATTCATTCCTGATCATTTTGGGTTCATCGCTTCTGATCCTCTATCCATAACCCCAAATGGTAAGCTCAGAGTCAGGATATCTTTCAAACAGATTCTGAGATGACCCTCTTTTCAAATAGTTGCGCAGGCATATTAGGTTAGACTGGATCTCAATAATTTTCGTCTGTCATCAGGCATTTCGATCATGTATTTTTTATATTCCCGATTTTTGCTTTTCATGTTTGGAATCTATACATAAATTGAAGCTTGAGTCAATAAATGATCATAGAATTGCTTGTCTGTAACTAATTTATTTGAATTTCAGCTGCAGAATATATATAAGACCAGCAATCCGCTCAGTAGATACCCGTTTTGCAATCCACATCTGATTAGGAATAATACTAAATAAGATGTGATTGTGATATTTATGATTGGTGGGATGGGAAGGCTGTATAGATCTGTTGGTGTGGTGCCGCATTGTGTGTGTTTTTTGATGTGATTGTTATGGTTGGTTTGGAACTTGGGTTGGGGAGGATGTTGGGATAAGTTTGTTTATGGGTTTGAGGTTGGAAGTTTGTATAGCCTGTTAGTCTATTGAAGCAAGGTTGTTATAGAACTACCTAATGTTCTTCACGTCTCTGGAATTTAATTTTGCTGCTCGGTGTGCTCTGCAAGTAGTAAAATGGTAGAGGGGGATTAGGAATATATATTTATTTTATTTCTTCCAACTTCATCGACTCCGCGAAATGAGTTTGTGATCGCAGGAGCTGCTACACCGGTGACACTACCTTCGACGCCTGTCAGGGACATTCCTAGGGTTAGAGATATCATTACGAGTGCAAGTCTAGAGGAAATACTTCATGTATGATCTTACGTGTCTGTTGCCCTTGAACATCTTTTAGCTTTGAATGAATTACGCGAGTTCTCGTTACCGCGTTTGGATCATCGTCAAAGTCTCTCGCTTCATTTGGTTGTCCGTATCTTGACAGGGTCGTTTTGGGAATCTGAATGTAAGATTACCATCTTTTCACCATTGATTCTTCTAGTTCAGAATCAGCTTATGGAATTCACTGTATGTATCTATTTTTCTTGGTAGGTAGGTGCCTACCTGTGTTGGTATTCTAGACTTGGCCTGAAAAATTCACTCAAGATGCCTACTTTGGCAATACCCACCGCTTCGATCTTCCAGAAGGTCAGGTTTGAACTCGTATCTCGTTTCGGTTTTCTAAATCCTCCACCTCGAATCTCTGTGACCATTCTTGAATAGACATGGCAACTGATCTCTAGAAACCTCTACCACACTCTGTCTACTCTGGACTCCGCTACGGTGTTTCTGACACGGCTTTATTTCACCCTCGAATCTAAATATATATGATAAAGTTTCTGGCACATCGAGATCTCATCTAACATTCATCAAAATCGAGTCTCAAAACTTCCGTACTTGGCACGAAACGTTGGTCACTCTCAAAACGTACTCGACGGCTAGTGGTTCTTTGGACTCATTTGTCGATACTTCATTAGTTCGTTTCCATCTCCGCAAATCACCACATATGCTTTTGTACTTGTAATTTCATTAATGATATAGCAAAGAATCTTCTACCCATCATATCATCAACAGAAATCTCATAGAACTTCTGTTTATCATTTATCCAACGGATACCACCACAGAAGCTTCGATCGATCATCTCATCAGGGTTGCTACCGAACTGTGACTGGATTCTCGAACCGATTCAAACAAACGCCATCAATCGTTACCTACCACCAGCAATCATCATGGCAGATAGTAATCCAAACGATGATTTGCCGCGCCTTATTATGGGCCTTACAGCACTGGAACACCGCAGAATCAACATGAGAAAAGTTCTTAGTGTTCTGAGCGAAAGAAGATACTCGAGATATAATAAAAGTCAATTGTTACGTCGACTTTATGAGCTTGAGAGTGGAGGGCGTGTTCCACGTGAAACGCATCAAGCTATTGTTCTTTGGCTACAAAGAGGGTCCATAGGTCACATCAGCGATTATTATGATCAGAATGACCCACCCCGACAGTCGCAGGCATCTCGAGTCCTCAAACGCAAGAGGTCCGCTGAACCCATATCTAATGGTTACAGAGATATTCGGATTAAGCACGAAGATTCCATAAAGTCAGAACCGCAACCGCAACCGCAACTGAAGGAATGTTCTATATGTGCAGAAGACCTAATGCTTGCTAATTTTCCGCATCAAATCTCGGCTGAGTGTACGCACGATCCAACATGCTGCTGCTCATGTCTATCTCGGTCTATTGGTGTACAAATTGAAAGCAAAGAATGGGATCAGATTACATGTCCCGAATGCGCAGTACTTCTCTCCTTCGACAATGTGAAGTTCTTTGCTTCTGAGGCAGACTTCACTAGGTATGTATTTCATATCCCTAAGAATCCGCTCTGCAATCTCATGCTAACATCCGATACAGATACGATAAAAAATCCCTCTCATCTTGCATCGAAAATGATCCCAACTTCACAAATTGCCTTGGACCCGGCTGTAACGATGGTCAAATCCATGAGGGCGGTGACGATCAGCCTATCATGACATGCAGAACATGTAGTTTTAAAACATGCTTCACTCACAAAATGCCCTGGCACACCGATTTAACGTGTGAAGGATACGATGAGCAGTCTAGGGAAAGACTGCGACAAGAAGAAGCAAGCCAAGATCTGATGGGCAAGGTTACTAAGAGGTGTCCCAATTGCCAAATTCGTATCCAGAAGAACAAAGGTTGCGATCATATGACTTGTAAGCTATTGAATCTTGGAGTTATCGAGTATCTGGGTTGCTAATCAAATAATAGGCCGTTCTTGCAAGCACGAGTTCTGCTGGGAATGTTTCGTCGATTTCCAATTAATCCGCTCAATTAGCAACGCAGAACATCTATCGACCTGTAAACACTTTACGGGGAATCTTCCACGGTATCCATATCAATTCTACTTACCCCTTCAAGTTCCCAGGAGACATCAAACCATTGCAAGATCTGCAACCCCGGGTCCTGCACCACCACGTACGGTATTCACACCGCAAGAACGTGGTATTATGGACCGCATTCATGCATCTCGAGCGCAGCAAAACAACGTCCGGGCTCCAGACATCTTGCCTGACGAAGACTCGGATGATGAACAATTCGCTTTTGGCGGCTTGTTTGGAGAGGAATTTTAGGAGTCAATGCCCCGAGTCGAAATTGGGAAGCAACCAGGAGAGACTAGCAGATAGTCTGGAGTAGCAACCATTCTACAGATACATCATCACGTCTAGAGAAAAGGGGTAGGGATTCTTTCATGATTCGTTCTGGCTTTGTTGGGAGGATTTGGTGCTAGGTGTCAATAATTTCGCGGGTGCGAGATCAATAATTATGATCTTGCATATACTCTGGGTTGGAAGGGAAAATTTATTAGGTGGGAGGGGAAGGATACCTAGTTAGGCAAATTCCAAAACAAAAGTTATTTATGATGCGGGTGAATTTTCTCAGATCTGACATGTTCAATATTGGTCTTCCGTGTTTATCTTTTAGATATCTTGTGCCTTAATCAAAAGTTCAAAGATATGTTTCTTCCATTGAAATCATTCATACGTTTTGCAAATCGACCGGTCAGATGGAACCATCCAGCTGCATCATCAGCAGCTACATTAAAGATGCTCCCTGCTTGAGGACATTTAAAACATAAGTTGCAAGCAGGTATCTATTCAAACTCAGTTTGTTTCTTCAAAATTCACTAAATGGTTCATGCACTGAAATATAGTGAATTAGAAGATCCCTAGCTTTGTGCACCCCTCACTTAGTTCGTTTTATATGTTCTTTTACAAGTACTTCTATTTCTCCTCCAACTTCGTTTCTTAAATTCCAATCTTCAAAATCCTCCAGCAAAGAAGAGGAAAACTATCTGTTTTTTTCTTTCTTTGCCGGAGAATCATCATACTACGCTCTTGATCAAGTCGATATTACTGGATGTGAGTACTTGAATCCTATCTTTCTCTGCAAGGTTGAGAGGACTGACCAACTCTGTTTAGTCAAACTCTCAATTCTCAGATCTCCTTCCAGGTAGATAATCCTTTTTGAGAAAGATTGTAAGTTATTCAACTCTGCTTATACCTATCATATGCTTTGCGACAAAAACTGATTCCAATTTTCCTATAGAGCTAAGAGTCATCGTCAACCAACATGTCGGCCTCAAACTTTGCCCCCGCGATGGAAAATCAATGTGCTCATTGCAAAGCCCCAGCCCATAAGAAATGCACTGGATGTTCTTCTCCACTCGACGAGGAGGCCGTTGCAACCATCTATTATTGCAGCGAAAAATGTCAAGCGGAGCACTGGAAACTTCACAAGTCTGCTTGCAAAGCTCATCAGACCAAGAAGCTGTTATATCGTGCTGGCGAGGCGCTTCAGGAAATCTTCTACGCTTTTCGCCAGGAGATGTTCAATAACAAGATTGCGAAAGTTGAGCATAAGGATGGGAAACTTTATTTGGTTGAAGGCCGATATCCAGATATGAGAACCAATTTGGATGTGCTTCATGAGTTTCCTTTCGAATTGCTCCCCAGCAAAGAAGACAGGCACGCTGTACTTGCACATATGGCTTGTCAGGATGCTGTTGCGTGGATGCAAGAGGTGACTGAGATTTTCCTCAAAAGTTAGTACATACATCCCTCTCATAGTACAAGACCAGAAGAACTAATCAAAAAACAGGGGCCGCCCAGAAGATTGAGGAACTGAACGTTGAATCGAAGAACCCAAAGAGAGAAGTTCTGATAGTTGGCCCAGGTGGTGAGCAAGATCATGCCCACTATGTGCACTCCATTTTCAAGGTCACCCTCCAAAACTGTGGAGGTGTGTACTGTCTGGATCTCTCGGGTGCTCAATTTGGCTACTACAACCCCGTTACGCCTTGGTCTGAATACGTTGTCAATCGGATTTCCTCAATCACGAGTTGCCATCCTTCTGGGACCGGCAAGGCTATGTTGTTATCAAGAAAGCAGGATAATAGTCTTCTTGATTTCCTTCACCGGATACTCGAAGGCTGTTCTCGTAGAACGCTAATTGCAATGGAAGCATGGGAATCGAAATCCATGGCATTATCGACATTTCTGAGATTGCCTCAAGGACAATTTGAAAAAGAAAAGAGAATTATCTGTGAATTTTTCCGTTTTCACTACTTCGAATTTCGAGAGAACATCAATGAGCAGGTAAAGAAAGCCGTCGAGAACCCTGGTGTCCCTGTATTGAACAAAATCATTCATCTGATCACGATGAAATCTGGTCAATCAAGTTATGCGAAGGTACTAAGAGCTCTGAACTCACTTCTAAATAGGACAGAACCACACTTGGTGGAGGTCATGATAGGTTGATTAAACAAATTCATATGATAATATTGATCAGTCAATTATATGCCCTTAAATGCTCATGATAATGTTCCATTTTGATCCCGAGACTTTTGCAAGTAACGTACCATGGTTAACAAGAAAAGCGCACCTGCCACACCAATCCGCAATTTCTTACGTCACCCCACAAAAAGCCTAATCATAAATGGCTACCCTTCAAACATATATGCCCTATAGAACTTCACTTACAATCTCTGCATGTAGACACTTTTTGATGAGCAATGAATACTCATTAGGTAAGTGAAGATTCCATTGTTGGCCCGACCATAATTTGCGGGCGATTGAAAATAGTCTAAAAATGCAGTAGCGCTTTCGCTTAAGATGGCCTTTATGAAATCTAGCTTAGTTCGTGGGGATAAGTAAAGGACTCTCGTCCCACTAGAAAACTCTGAGGTAGAGCTGAGCAGTGAGACTCTGCTCTGCTTAACAGAATCGTACCACTAGTGATTATCATATGCAGCAACCAGAATATCTAGTACTCCGTAGACAGCATTCCCCCCCACCTCGCTTATTGGTATTCCACCACTGATATTGAATCAATCGAATACTTGTGAACAGCAGTGGCATGATGTCGTCGTCTAGTATTATAGCCAAAAACAGCCCATGTCTTATGTTGAGAACACGGCCCCATGCATGCCAACAAGACGGCTTGCTAGTTGCGTTCAGATTTGGGGTACACAAATCATGAGAAGATTCCTGATTCAATTCTGTTTCTCCATCGAACAGTCTCGGTGAGGACTAATGATATGAAGCGCACTTGGTGTTTGCAAATCTCTGAAGATTACTGTAATATTACGTGATAGGGCTTTGCAGCACTCGGTACGTTACAGTTGTTTCTCGTTAGGCTGACTACGCTAATTGTCATCCCAGTAGCGCAATTAAGGTATGGAAATAGGTGACAGCTGGACAAGCGAAGTTCAATGATGCTAGTTGGGGGTTTCCCCTGCTATATCGGTTTCAAAGATGAAAAGACTCGTCTCTCCGTTGACACAGAGTAACTTAGGAGAGCCGGAAACCGAAAAAAGCATGAGGTTTTCGGCTTTCGTTGTCTAGAATCTACTGTGAAAGGGAAACACAAAGGATTGTTGGCAGAACCCAACTAGGCTGCCACGATAAATTCCAGCACTTTGCATGATAACGAAATCGAGTCTATTATCAGAGATTCCAAACTAGGCCCTCATAGGACCCAAGAACAACGACGTTGTGCGATGTTCGACAGCGTGGCTATACTCTGCTAGTCAGTTTCGTCGGACAACTGATGAACCCCTGTAATATAGTCATGTTACTTATGAGTAAGTACTGATTGAATGTTTTCTTTGTTCAGATCGCTTGTGCGAAATTTCAAGGAAATCTTATGCTTAGAAACAGCTTCTCCGAGCCCTGCCCCACTGGAAGAGGATTTCATGTGCACACGCTGCGCCTTCCATTTCAATGCCCAATTTATGCTTCTAATGAACTCGAAAGGCACATAGCATGTTAATATAAATGGTTCCAAATTCCCACAGGATAGCTTGGAATCTAAACAGAAATATGGAGGCTTAGTTCCGATACTATCTTTTAGGAACTAAGATCACCACCCACATGCGAATGTGCTCCACAGCACCTTCATTTTTGGGACACACTTTCAATCTTTCAAGGGTTTGGCTTACTGCATACAATAAAGGTATCAAACACATACTGTATCAACGCCAATGACATAGTAAGCCTGCGCTGGCGACCCGAAACGTGACCCTTAGAGCCTCATGAGAGTTGTATGTGGAGGCTGACAACTTTGCCTTCCTCAACTGTTTTCGACCGATTAAATGAGGTATATAGTTTGCAAAATGAAGATTTGTGCCACTTAAAACCATGTAACCGTGCCTTATAAGAACGCACATGTGTTCATAAGTAATCGCCACAACTTCGCATATCCCAATGGGACTTATTCAACTTCTTTGCTGCAACATGAAGCTTTTCAGCCGCTCGGCGAAAGGTGAATCAGGCGCAAGGGAAAAAAAAGCGGTTGTCGCATATCGAAGACCAGCCCTCGGTAAGAAAGCTGATAAGTCCTTATGGTGGCCACCGCTGACTAGCTCGCTGACGCTACTTAGAGCAACACAAGTAATGCGACTATCAATCGTTACATTCCTAATCCCCGACCATCCACAGATGAACAACCAGTTCCTGGAAGAAAACAGCCAGGCGGACGTCAAATTGTCTCGCTACAAGGAAAATTGAGTGGTAGTCGAAAGGAAACTTCTCTGCAGTCGGGACGATTTTTCATTCCGATATGTCGCCAAGAATCAATACTCACCGTCGATGCAATTGAAGAAGAGATACGCAGATGCGATGCTGCGATACCAATTGATAGAGCGAGACATTATGCTCAGTGGGCTCGCGATAACGGAAGAAAATTATACGCAACCTTAGCTTACATGGAAAGAGGTGCGGATGTGCTCCACCTTGCGAGACAAAATATTTCGGACAAGGATCTCCCTTTAAAGTACATTCGAGGTGCTCTCTCCCCCGAAACAGAGACGCGAGAAAAAGGTGGTCTGTTTCTCAAAACAGGGGTGCGAGTAAAGGATATTGATCATTGGAAGGATAAAGAGTTAGAAGAGTTCTTCAACACACAGTGGTGGATGATAGCACCTGTGTTCAAGGACAAAGCAGAACTTGAACTCGCCGCAAGGGAGGTTCTGCCTTTTCTTCCCTTCGATGGCGACGATCAAGATGAAATGAAGACCAAGCAGGGAGCATACAGCGAGGTTTTCCCCGTGAACATTCATTCTTCTCATCATGAGTTTTGGACTAGCCACCACGAGAAGGTAAGACTGAGATTTGTTTATTGAAAACATGTACTAATGAGGTGTAGGCAAAGAAGCCATTAGTAGCAGTGAAAAAATTATTTTCAACCGATGAGATAGAGTTCAAGAAGGAGCGTGATGTCTTAAAAATCCTCGGCAGTAAATCGCCACCACATCCACACCTAATTCGATTATTGGCCACTTATCGACAAAAGGGGAAATATCATCTCATAAGTCCATACGTGGAGAGCAACTTGAGATCTTACTGGGAACAACGCTCACTGCCCGAATTTGATCACGGAACAGTTACGTGGGCCTTGACACAAATGTACGGAATCTCCAATGCATTGTTACGACTGCACGAGTTTAAAGTTACATTTCCACTGAAAGTTGGTGGTGCGGCAAATGTCCGTGTGCAAATGGAAGATGATGGTGAAATAAGCGTACGTGCAGGCGAAGAAAAGTTCGGTCGTCATGGCGATATCAAGCCGGAAAATATACTATACTTTTCGAAAGGTCCTGAAGCAAAAGATCCACAAGGTGTTTTAAAGCTGGCCGATTTTGGCCTCGGAAGATTTCATGGCAGAGATTAAAAATCAGGAATAAGGCCTTCTGGAATACTCTCATCCCCAACCTATGAGCCTCCTGAATGTAAGCTTCGCCGCCCGGTGTCTCGAGCTTATGATATTTGGAGTTGTGGATGTGTGTGGCTCGAATTCATTACATGGCTTGTGAAAGGTAGTGCTGGTATAGAAGAGCTTGCGGATTGGAGAGGCAATAGTGCAGGACTCAATGACATTGACGATGACAATTTCTTCACCATCCCACGAGAATCAAATAGTTCTTCGGGGGCTACCATCCGAGCCGGACTCATACTATGGGTTGAGCAATTGCATCAGCATGAGAGATGCTCCCAACTTATCCATGATCTATTGAAACTCATTATGAATGACCTTCTACTCATTGACGCAGATGAGCGTGTTAAAGCTAGCGAGTTCCATCAACAAATGAAGCACTGCTATTAGAAAGCAACAAAAGATCCAGACTATATGTTGAAGTCAGCCCCTCTATCACCAAAAGATTCGAAGGCGACACTTCTCAAAATACCGCGGCATGAAGGACCCGGATCTCATATGGCCTCCAGCGACCAAAGAAGTGTAAATATCTCGCGGAATTCCAGTGTGTCTCGTAATTCTAGAGATTTGAACCAGAAATCCAAGAAAACTGTAACTTGGCCGACAGATCTAACCAAGGGCTGATATGGAACTACTTTGCCTGGAGGACAGGGTAAAACAAGCGTCAGTCCCTTTGCAATCCAATCTGAAACCTACAAATTCTAGAATCTTAAGCACTGGAAGTGTAAGCTTCATTTTGTTAGTCTAAAGATGCATGCATTGGACCAGGAAGAAAGGTATGACCCCTTGATTACTTATCGTTCTAGATACGGACTTTTCTAATCTTTTTCTCTCGAAACAGGGTTACCATCAATGATATCACTCCAAATTGTATCGAAACAAAGGAAATAATTTTAGTACATGTGTTTTTCTCCTCCATTACCGACATATGTTACGGCGTCAGGAATACCAGGAAAGTTGAGCGAAGGCGCTTCCATATTTGTTGAGCTGCTATCGTAAAGAATTTCTGGGCATTACAAACCAAGAAAAATGTCACCAGAACCCTTCCACGCTAACAGGGGACTAAGGCGAGAAACAGCCGAGTCTCAAGCACGGGGGAAAGCACGGTTGCGAGCAATAGATCTTACAAAAATCATGTTGTGTTAGGCTTAGTTTTCCAGGAAATACATCGTTTTATTATTCTCAATTTTGTAATATCTCGCAATAGCAATCTAAATCTTCTACGAATGCAGTGACACAAGCCTAGATAACTCTACGAACGCGTGTATCAAGTCCGGAATGATATTCCTCTCTATGCCAAGCCCCCGCCAAGTTGACATCTACTTTACTACAGCTGAACTCAAAAGACATATGAACTCCATGGTAAACTCCGCTTTGTTATTGTCATTTGCGAATATCAGACCACCTTAGAAATATGTTCATCCAAAGACGTGTCTGTTCGTGTACCGAAAAGCTAACAACCGAAAATATGAGGTCCTGTAAGGTAGCGCAAAACTATGATGTGACCAAGAATATCCAACTTCCCGGTTCAATGACTGAAAACAAAACCGAGAGCACTGTGTGCCGGCTTAAAAATGCTCAAAGTGAGGTGCGATAAGCGCATCTGTCGAGGTTCAGCGTATGCCGCGCGATATTCCTCCATTTCCTTCCTTTCGAGCCTCAAGTATATCCGCCAGGTATTCCTTCCACTGCTGCTTTTCAATTGCCGCTAAGCCCCTTGTCATAACACTTTGGAATTGAATATTAGAAAGTGTGTAATGCTTCGAATATGGTCTCATTTCATTCTCGAGTTTTTCTTCGTCGATAGATAGTTCTTCAATCTCGGCAGGTTGACGAAAGTGTCTCATTCGAGGATGAAGCTCGGGAAACGTCTTGTTGATACGATATTGGTTGAGATTGCGAATCAAATCAACATGGCCTTCTGTGAAAATGAGATCGGCATGCTGTTCAGGCGTAAAGTTTTTCTCTAAGCAGAATATTCCATTGCACGTCCTAGAGCTGGGGTAACACTTGGTCAGGTGATAATGGTTTACCACGATGTGAAGGTTGACCAATCTTGGAAAATGGGAGAGAATTGAGGCCAGAAGGCCCCGCCTGTTCAAACCTTCAGATGTGATGCACAAATTCTGCACTCTAGCAAGCTGAGCCCTGTCCATACTTTTGAGACCATTTTCAAATTGGGTCTGGTAGTCGACTGGATCCTCAAGGGGAGTCTCAAACGTCTTCGCATTGAGATAGAGTATATCCACAGAACAATCAAAATAGGTTCGAGCGAACCCAGAGTAGCCATCGTCGAGGATAGAAAACATGATTTTATAATACTTGAGCGCAACCCGTCGAGATTCAATGCAAGTCCATAGCATTGCTGGTACTCGATGTCCAGATTTTAATGTCGAGACATGGCGATACGAGGGACGGCTGTTTTTATTGTAGAATGGCAGCAGGTGTTTCTCCTTAGGCTTTGGCTCTCTGAATTCGATGAAACGGTTATCTGCTTGTAATAGTACAATACGTGAATCTGGCAGAGCAAACTTCCATATTCGAAGGCGTAACTCTGCAGGGAGTTTAGGGAAGCGCTGGAAATTAGCTTTGACCGGCATGACCGTACTTGATCGTATAGACGGCGCTCTGCAATTAGGTGAGGGAAAAAAAAGAAGTCGAAGATAGTATTTGAAAATCGTGATATGATGGCGCAAAAACCTGCTCCACGCTGCTCTCTGTCTTGTTTCGTTTCTTTGGAGGTTCTATGTCTCCTGACGAGTCGTGCAAAAACACATGCAAATAGGTAAGAAAGACACAAATGTTGATTTAAGTTCGATTTGGAGTCTTTTAATTTTGAGCGCCAAGACCATTATTTTGTGTCTTGACTTGGAGAGTATGTGAGGTACATGATGAGGTTAGAAGTTGAAGTCTAAATTGTTAGTAGCCTTACGATTTCGAGCCAAATGAAGGAAAGCTGAAGCCTTGATATTCACTATCATTTATCGAAGCTGGGTAGAAACTGAGCAGGCAGTAACAGGTAGCAAAAAATTGAATCAAGTGATCTGCATCTACTATAGCTATACACACCCTCATTACTTTCATATTCCCGAGGTAGATCTCCCCTTCATAAACTCGATAAATTCCGCATCTAGTTGAAGTCAGGTTAGCACATTTCCCACTCTCTATAAATGCTTTGCTGCATAGAACTGTTGAGATACCTACAACTAATTTTATCCTCCGCATCTACTGACTTCATTATAACGTTGTCAATCTCTGCATCACTGATCGTTTCTCCCAGATTTCCCAAAACCTGTCTCAGTTGCGCTGCAGTGATTGACCCTTTCAAAGAGTGATCATGTTCCTTCCACGCAGATTTCCACTCCTCCTCTGGATCTTTCGCGCTCGAAACAGGGATCGGAGCCAACTCTGCTTTCAAATCATTTTCACTAGGCTTTGGATCATCCGGCTTTTGCCTCGTTCGGCCTGTCATCATGGCAATGAATTCTGCATGCGTTTAATGGATGTCCCCATCTTCCTGCAACGGATTCACGGTATCATACCATCAAAATTTATAGTACCATCACCATCGAGGTCAACTTCCTTTATTATTTGTGCAAGTTCTTCTTCGCTTGGATTTTGTCCAGACTGTTTCATCACACGGCCAAATTCCTCTACGGTAATGTTGCCTGCGAAACTCATCAGCCCTGAAAGCACTGTAGGTGGTCTCACACAACTTGCCCCCTTTATCTGTGTCCTATTGATCGTATTAGTAAAATCATCCACAACGCTAATGTCTCTTCGCAAACAAACACGTACATATGCATCGAATGCTTCTTTGAGAATAGCAACTTCTTCGTCTGACAGTGGTTTGGCCTAATTATACTAAATCAGCAGGAATATCGAACTTATACTATTTCTACACACCATAATGATAGAATGTTCGGTATATTTAGAAAACGATAAGAGAAATGAACAGTTCTTCGAACGAGAAGCTATTTCGCGAAACTCATCGCATCTTAAAGTGGGATGAGGATATCCACAGACTGCCCCTGCGTCGATCATACCCACGTGATAGTATGATCATCGGCATAGGTTTCAGCAAGGACAGTTGTTTGATGTCGCTGACCATACTACGTCCCGTCAACTGAAAATTTGTCTTTATTCTCATATGTCAAAAGACTGAAATCGTCCGCGACGTGCACATCATAAGATAACGCAGAGGTGGAAGTATGATCTCTTGCGTCACGTGACTTGCCCACAATATCTCCACTCATTCATCAATACCCGCCCGAGCAGGAGCGACGAGTAAAACAACCCCCTTAGCCACAAAGTGAAAGCCTTCTGCATCTCCAATAACTTAACAAACCCTATAAAACCCCAGGGAGCTCATGATTTACAACCCAGACCAGAAAACCGAGCATGTAATCATCAACAAGTTCTCTTTCCCCTTCACAATTCAATCCAATCCGGTTCCCAGAATTGATGAGCAACGGATATGTGATAAAGCGCACAACTAATTTCATGAAGAATCAACACATCTGATAGACCGGAATTTGTAACTGCGAAGTTGAACTCAATCAACATAAAATATGGTATTCATCTAATTTATCAATCTAAACAAACTTGCTGTCCTTACTTACGTACAGGTCAACATACTCATCCACTGCCATCGCCTCAAGTCTCTTAGAATCGTTGCCCAAGTCAACCAACTCCTTGACTTTAGCTTCACTGTAATGTGGACCCAAATGTCTCTTGTATTTGGCCAAAATTTCTGGTTTGGCTTCTTCTCTTCTCAATCTGTGACCTAATGGAGCATCAACGACAACCTCTTCCAAAACTTGTCCGTCGTTCAATGTGACGGTCAAAGCATTTGGAATGGTTCGCATGTTCTCATTGTGATAATCCTTGGTGAATTGTGGATCTTCGACACAAGCAATCTTTTGTCTGAGCGATTCAACCAAAGGAGAAGTAGCAGCCTCCCCGCCATCGGTATAATCTGTAGCTTCAAGACGTCCGAAAACGAGCATGACTGCAGTCATATATTGGATGCAGTGATCACGATCGGCAAAGTTGTCCATAGGCTTGAATTGTTTGTCGATGATACGGACGCAAGCTTCGTGTGTTCGGCAGGTGATCTCCTTGATATCAGCGGCAGACTTTCCTTGGTCTATCAATTGTTGACGAATACGTTTTGCGGCCTCAATGGCGGTTTGAGAGTGGAACTCAGCTGAAGAATATTAGATGATAAACTATAATAGAATGTGTGGATGACATACCTGGATAAGAAACCTTGAATAAAACGTTCTCCATGACATAGCTGCCATATGGACGTTGGAATTCAAACTTGTTACCCTTGAAGAGAACATCGTAGAAACCCCAGACTGGAGCAGACAAAACTGTGGGGACACCAGGCTCGCCCTTCATGACTTTCAAGACTAAGTTTACAGCACGTTGGCAAGCATCACCAGCAGCCCATGACTTTCTTGACATGGTGTTTGGAGAGTGTCTGTATGTTCTTAAACTCTGTCCATCAACCCAAGCTTGTGAAACTGCATCTGCAGTTTGCTTCTCGCTCAATCCCAACAATTTGGAAACTACAGCGGCACTAGCAACCTTGACAAGTACAACATGATCCAAACCGACCTTGTTGTAAGAGTTCAAGAGTGCCAGACAACCTTGAATCTCATGTGCCTTAATCATAGCTTCCAAAACCTCTTTAATAGTAATGACTTTGCCATTGCCGAGATTTCCACCAGCTCTGTTTGTTCGCGAAATCCAATCTGCCACTGCGAGAATTGCACCCAAGTTGTCGGAAGGATGACCCCATTCTGCAGCCAACCAGCAATCATTGTAATCGAGCCATCTAATCATGGCACCAATATTGAATGCACCATTTACAGGATCGAGCTGAAATGGTGTACCTGGGACCTTTGTGCCATTAGGAACAATAGTTCCTTCCACGATTGGACCCAACAATTTTGTACATTCTTTGAACCGTAAACCTTCGAGACCGCAGCCTAGAGTGTCGAGGAAAACAAATCGAGCTGTGTCGAACTGTCAAAATCAATTAGCGGGGTAATCAATATTGTTGTTCTTTGGTAAAAACTCACAGCAAGATCAGACTCAATTGGGGTGTTATGAACATAGCTGGCGATATCCTTAATCTCAGGATCGTACTCTCGAGCTTGGGGTGGTGGCGGGGCCCCAGATTGCAAAGGAGACATGGTGGAGAATTGTTTGAGCGATGGTGTTGTCCTTGTTGAAGCTCCGAAGTTTGCACGACTTCGCAGAGAAAGTGGGATTCTGAAGTTTCGTGATTGGGCTGGTAGTCGAAGAGTTCTTGATGCAGTACGAACACTACGATTAATTGTCGACATTGTTTTCTCTCTTTGCTTTTCTATCAATCAATGAGGACAAGTAAACTTTTCAAATCAAGAAATCAAAAGGCACAAGAATTTAGTTTGGAAATAATGAGTTTGTTGGATTGTTCTTTACCCGTACTGTACCTAGGCATTACCGCATTCCACAGGTCTTTGACCATACCACCTTCCCCTCGGATCTACAAAATCTTTCTCACTTGCCTCGGTTAAGAGCGGTTTATCTCACGGCATCGGAGATGGAAAACACTCGATACATGATTCATTTGGCAAATACCAAGAACAAATTGAAAAATCAATATATGTAGGTATGCATGTATGTAATATGGTGTTGTCCTATAGTCTCCTACAGTGTGTAGTTACTGATTCAGTTCTCAATTGTCATTAACCCCTTTCGCTTCCGGTCCTATCAATTACCTGGCAAAGGAATCTCGATGTTTTCACCAACGGAACCACACGAGACTAAAAACAAAGTATCCTCGCTCCCTTCAAGAAAAGATTCATACTCCTTCACTGTTTTTCATGTCACTTATAGAATCCGCTAAGTGCTCTCATTGGTAGCCTCTCAGCTTGATCTTTCTTTTCAGCATGCAACGTTTGCCCATCAGGTTCAAGGTACGAATCTCCCCATCGGACTGCAGGATTGAGAAGTCAGTGAGTAATTCTTTCAGTGAAAATCTTCCCAGAGTCTCTCTAAAGAAGTCGAAGAATAAAGTGTCCCCTTGGAAATCTCACAAGTATCATAGAAAAACACGATAAAGCGTTTACAGGGCGATGAGTTGGGAGAAAACATACCAAATAATTGTTCTCCAAAGTTTATATCCCTCAACGCTCTAACAGTGATGCGTAATTTCCCTGCCCAGACTTCCGAGCGGAATTCAACATTTGATGTTTGACTCGTGCCATTATTAACCACCCTAGTCCATCCACCTTTGTGGCCAGTAATCAACGTTGCGATCGGTTCTGTGTTGGTGTCAATGGTCTTCTTCACTACAACATCCGGGTCAATCTCTAAAACTTTCCCAGACTTGTCGACGGCAGGAGGTGCATGAAAGTCTACAGAGAATGTCGAAGGGCACTTAAAATCACTCTCAGCACCAAGTGGGATGAATTCTCCAAGGACTTCTGAGATGATATGACCTCGTGGGACATTTTGTAAAATCCTGACTCCGCGGTCAACAGAGTTAGCCATTTTGGACGTGGATTCGGAATGATATTCTTTGATCTCTACCAAGATTCGATTGAAAACATCGATCGTCCTGCAGCGACAGGTATACTCCTTTTCGGGTGCTTTCGCTGCAGCTGCTTCTTCTGGTTCTTCTGGATTCTCAGATTCTTCTGGCTTCTCCTGTACTTCTTCTTCTACTACTTCCAGAGGCCCCGTTCGGAGACCACAAGCAACACACAACGGATAGTTCTTCCCCCATTCTCGACATGGATGCTGAATATCCGCAGGTGGATACTCCCAGCTCGGTGGCCATGTTGATGGAGGAGCATGTTGTTTGAAAATCTCTCTGTTGAATATATTGGCCTTCAGATTTTGAAAGCGGAGCGGAACCGCACGGTTTTTCGCAGGTCCCAAATTTTCTACATTTTCTTTCGGATTCCTGAATGGAAGCTTGAAGACACCCTGATGTACAGATTCGGACTCTCCAGGAAGGGGTGTGAACAAGCAAGGATAAACTGTTCCATCCCCTCCAAGACACACCTCAAACGGATCTCTGATCGAAGGATCGAGCTGAAGATTCAAATTCGCCGGCCACACATCTCCCTCAAACGTCTTCACACCGCTGCGACCAAAAACCTTCATATATGGAATATGCCGTGCGATAGCAAAGCCTCTAATGCTGAAATGTTCCAACTGGAGCTTCAATTGGAATTCTTCCCACCTGATAGTATGTGAGTACCCCTCTTGACCGGACCTGGCGAAGGTTCCATCAGGTAATTCTCCATAAGTCAATGCGTTGCGAAAATTCTGTGAAAGCATGAGAACGCAAGCACTGTCAGTGCCTATTCCTCCCGCACGGTCTTCTGGGTTTTGAGCTAACAATAGAAATCGCAAGTATACCCCAGAAAGATCGTCAAATAACCCTTCATAAGGATCGTACGTATCGGAATTGATCAACGTAGGGTGCAAGAAGTGATATTGAAGATCCGCATAAATCTTTTCAAACAATTCCGTAGTATGCTTTCTGTGTCTCTCTCGCTCAATATTCGTCACTACCGCTTGCGACACTGGAACTTTCTTCCCTCGATTTTCCAAAAATTTCCGCCTCCTCTTTGCGGCTTGGACCACGGCATCATCTTCATGTTTTCTCTTCCATCCACGGTTTTCTTCCATGACTTTCTCTTCATGTTTCTCTGCCAATTTCTTCTTACGACTTGCAAATTTTTCTTTCAGCTTTTGGATCTTTTTCTCATGCTGGAGTTTCTTCTGCTCATTGTAAGCAGCTCTCGCAGCAGGTTCCATCGATCTTATCTTTTCCGCCTCCACCTCTTTCTCTTTCTCTGCCGTCTTCTCTCTCGCTAATCTTTCAGGCGATTTAAGCTCACTAGACCGTCTTCTAGGAGGTCGAGATGAGGATCTAGACCGAGACCGAGACTGAGAGTCAGAAGAGGGTCGTGAATCGCGATCAACCGGTCGCGGACGGGGCTGTCGTCCCCTCGGCTTCTTTGCCCATGGGGCCCAACCGAACCAATTAGCCATTACGAGATGATTGCGTCGTGTGGCTTGCTGGTACCTTGTGGACGAATGTGATATTTCAATAGATATATCAATAGTATAAACCAAGCTATAGCTCTCACAACCAACGTATCTCCCACTGTCTATTCACAAACCCATATAATAAATCTAAATTCTTTGTGCTTGATCTCACATAACCCATACAATGTACCATGAAAGAAAATCCCCGCATGCGGTTACAATTACATTCGAGAACAAGTAATCAAAGAATAAGATTTCATTATTTTCCTCTCTCTTTGAATACATAGAATTGAGGAATTTACGCCGTGAACGGTACGCTTTTCTCTACGACAAGGAGTCGAGGTAGCATTAACCCCTGACAGGGCCTATTAGTATATAAGAATACCACCACAGCACCATCAACTCTCTCACCAATATTCAATTCAAAAAACATCCATCCATCCACAGTCCAGTCCATTCTACTCCGTAAATCCCAAATCCCCAATCCCCAAATTACTCTCCACATCCTATCGGGCACGTGATGTCAATATCCTCCTCGATTCGAAATTCACACGTCGAGATGTGATCGCATATTCTACCTCCAGTAAAATCATCTCGTAATCAAACGCTTTGATTCAACGAGTAGTCGGTCTGGAATATAGAGCAAGCCAGAGAATATCCACGAAAGGTTCGGGAATACAGTGGATGTCCTGCAAACACAAACACAAACACAAACACAAACAGAAACACACACGCGGCCAAATCCATGACCGTATTTCTAACACAAGATGATTAATTACCTTGATAACTTGTAGAGCCCGGATTCCGATTAGATCGTATAATGCACGGGGAAAAAGCTATGAATGTCTCTGGCCATTTTGCTGGTCGTGGATGGACGTGGACGTTAAACGGGTTGAGTGTGTTGGATATAAGGATTTGCGTGGGAGATCGAGTACTGCTAGCGTGAGCGAAGTGGCTTCTTGCATCGTTTGACCATGGGCTGTGACACAAAATTCTTCTGAAGCGATTCGGACTGTATAAATTTCCCGGTAGAGTTAGATTGCTAACAGCTGTTGCAAATGTAAGATACCTCGATTGATGTACACAATACGATACCTAGCTAATATTGCGACCAAGGGCAAATCTACACAAATACGCAATAAACAGATCTAAAAGCCAAATACCGAAGAACAAACCCCCAATTATTATCAAACCTTGGAAATAATTCTCGAGTTAAATCGGTAATGAAACAGAATACATAAAAATCACAACAGTCCCGCAACCAACTAAACCTTCTACTAGTTAATTCCATTCCCGAAGAACGATTGCCTATTTGAACCATGTCAGGAATAGCTAGCTCATCGTAGAGCAAGATTGAGTATGACTTCATTTACTGTTGAGTTCAACATGGATATGTTCAACAGTCTGAAAAGGGGTTTTGTATAGAATCTGCGCTGTTCATGATTGCCTTGACATTGTGTGTTGAATGATTTATGAAAACGAGACGAGCCGTCGATTACAAACATGATGGAAATGGAGTAAACGATGTGCAAATACTTGGAGCTTGTGGACACAAAACAATTGTGTGGCGGGGATGTTCGTTATACTGCGATTGTTTCTTTACGTCGATTGAAAGAAGATAAGCTCATAGAGATTGATGAAAGGGCCATCAGCGGTTTATTCTTGCAAAAAGAAGGACGACATTCCTTTCAGACCAAACAAAGAAAGCACTTGCAATCACGGAGGCTATTTTTAGAATGGTAAGAATCATTTTGCACTGGTTTGTTAGAATTTGTCCAAAGAAACTAAATGATGCGCTAAGATAATGTTGTATTTTCCATCACCCACGAGTGTGATATGCTTCCCGTACCCACTGTGTATGCCAACACGAGAATCCTAATTGCCATATTCGCCATGAAATACTCCAACCCCTTACGAAACGCCGTTATATTTGAAATACGCTCCAATACGCATGGTTGCAATACACATGTTGAGATTCATTCCTCTTCACTTTCATCACTTTCTTCCTGCATCAGCAGCGCACTTTCTTCCGGCATCAGCAGCGTCTTTTCCATTTCCGCCTCCAGATCAGCCTCCAGATCCATTTCATCTTGATCACCCATGACTCCAGGGTTATTGACTGGACTAGGTAGTTTGAAATGATCAACATCCTGATTTTGTTCATAGATTCCATCGTGATCTGCATCTGCATCTGCATCCTCATCTTCATCACTGATCTCTTCGCTTGGCTCTCTTTGAAAAATTGGTGCCCTGTACTCATATTGTTGATGCGAGCTCTGCCCATCTGGAAATTCAACCGTGAAACCATCATCCGAATCTTCTTCTTCTGGTTCGGGCGTTGGTTCACGCGGTGGTGGTTTTGGCTTCTGTGCCTTCTCTGCCTTCGCACGAGGAGCAGGTTTTACTTTTGTTGCTGCTGGAGCCTTTGATTTTGGAGCCTTCTTTTGCGGTACTTTAGGTTGAGGTTCCTCAATGATAGCCTTCGTCGGTGGCTCTAGCTGCTCATATTGAGATTGTAATTGAGCGACGTCATCAGTCCATGGTGCGCTCGTCAAGTTCATATCGAATGTGGAATCAATGCGATCCAAAACCAAGACCTTTCTAACGGGATCGAATGTAAGTATAAATTGACCGTCCCCTGAGGCTCGAGCTCCGGTATATGAATAATCATCATTGTTATCTGTAAGAGAGAGGTCGTAATTCGCAGAATTGGGATTGGAAGAGGGCTTCAGCTGTGCTGAGTTCGCGGGGGCTCCGATAGAGGGATCAGGTTTGTGATTGTCTAACAATTGTCAGTCGATGATTCCATTAACATTGAGACGACCCAACGTGCATCTTATGCCAGTATATGTATTGTTGGTAGATTTTCCAAGTAAGGCATCGCTGAGCACGACGGGGTATTTCCCCGGCTTATCCCAATCTATTGCTGTAGTCATGGTCGCCTTTCGATGTAAAAGGTGTTCTTCTTCGAGAGAGTACCCAGGTACCTAGTAAGTAGTATAGAATGACAGTGGAACAAGTCGAGGGGTAAATCAATTCTACAAAAGAATGTTTGAAGAGAAAGAGGAAAAGGAAAATTGATTCGATATGAATAATGTTAAGATTACATCAATAGATTGAGTGAGTATTGAGTGAGTATGAGCAACAGGTGATGAAAATGTACCAGTAGGTATGATATGGGTAAGTTATTCAAAGATGGAAAAGAGGGTAAGAGAATGGGATGAGATGGGGTGTGGATGTGGATGTGGATGGGGATGGGGATGGGGGATGGAGATCTTATGAGCTAACAGTATTAGGTAAACTTAGGACGATGCTTAGGTGTATGGATGTACCCAGGCCAGGAACACACAATCTACAGCAGAAATGAATGTTTGACTGTTGATAAATTCCTCTACCTACCTGGGTATTATTATTATAGCGTAGATACAGCATTGATTCAGGAAGATAATGGCCATGTGGTACTAAATTTAGATGCTAAAAGATCTCTTGATAGGCTTTGTCTTTAAGATACATGGCTTGGTATTTTCTAGGTAACTCATAGCCTATAGAGAGTGCTGGTTCTTTGTATATCACTGGGCAATCAATCAAAGTGATTGATTATACGGACTTTTACACCATACAGGATACACCATACATCATAGGATTAGTAAGACAAAGAAAGGCATCTTGTAGTCTTCAATAGAAAATTGTCCTTTGTAACAACTACTGGTACTGGTTAGCACTCAGGGGTATCGTAGGTAATACCCAGGTGGATACTACTCATAAATCCTTATCTAAAAAGCCTTAACCTTATCAATCTCACACATAATTTGCTCTGTACGTACTTGCGGTAGATCGATAGTTGAGACGACACGTGATCATCAGGTAAATTTCTAACATCCATGTCCATCATCAATCCATCTTGCCATTATCTTGACTGATCTATTACAACACTCAAGCTCCAGGCAAGATGGCACATACAGGCACCCTACACGCAACTTCCTTATCTATCACTACCTACCTATCATGCAAGTGGCAAATTTAGGAATAATGCACACACAATTTATCCATCCGATAACATCTGGTGTATGCGGCCCAGGTAGGTACCCAGGATATGGTTCTCCCGAAGTCGGCAATTGAATATAGCCTCATGTGCGTGTATACCATGCATATTAAAGTTATGCAATGCGTGTGCGGGGTGGGAAGGGGACTTAAGTTTCCTTAATTACAAGGCGTCTTTAGATATGAAAGTGGTCTGCTTTTCCTCAAATTCTCATACAGTCTGTATTATTGATAGACTTCCTCTCTATCATACTCTCGATCCTCTTTTTCTTAGATCCTAAGTCTTGATCTCGTTTCTACCAATTCTAAACATGGCGCCGGATATTTCCCAGTTGACCACGCAAAGCGACGCTTCGTTGAATATTCCTGCCGATGGTTATCAGATACCTGATATTACCTTTCGTGATCCTAAAAATCGACGCCTCAAGGTCCTCACAATTGGTGCAGGAGTCTCAGGGATCATGATGGCATATCATATCCAGAAACAATGCCAGAAGTAAGGGCACCCAATTTAGCGCACAGAGATCAATACTAAGTTGTGCAGTGTTGAGCATGTCATCTACGAAAAAAATCCTGACATTGGAGGAACTTGGTACGAAAATAGATATCCCGGCGCCGCTTGCGATGTTCCTTCGCACGCATATGCATTCCCTTTTGCTCTCAATCCTGATTGGCCAAAGTACGCTAGTGGTTCTAAAGATATCTGGAATTATCTGAACAAGGTCTGCGAAGTTTTCGACCTTAAGAAATACATGAACTTTAATACTGAGATAGTCGGATGTTTTTGGGACGAAGAGACCGGGAAATGGACTGTCAAGATGAAGCAGACATCAGAGTCTGGCGAGAAGCAATTCGAGGAGACGTGTGACTTGTTACTACATGCAACAGGCATTTTGAATAATTTCAAATGGCCGGATATCAAGGGCATTGAGAAATTCAAAGGAAAAGTTATTCGTGTGTTGACATCTGCCATTTTTTGTTCATGGAATGAACACTGACTAGAAATAGATACGGCAAGATGGCCAAATGACTATCAAGAAGAACAATGGAAGAATGAGTCCGTGGCAATCATTGGCTCTGGAGCTTCTTCGATTCAGACATTGCCTAACATGCAACCCCACGTTAAGCACATCGATGTTTACGTACGTACTCCGGTATGGTTCATCTCGGTCGCTGGAAATGATGGAAGAAGCAAAGAATATACACTGGAGCAACGTGAAAACTTTAGGAACGACTTGCCGGCGCTTATGGAGCATACAAAGTACTTGGAAAATAGAATTAATGGTCTTTGGGATTTATTCTTCGAGGACAGCAAGGCTCAGAAAGACGCTCAAAGATTGTTTGGGGCACGAATGGCCGACATTATCAAAGATGAGAGGCTGCTGCAAGGCTTGACTCCTAGTTTTTCTCTCGGTTGTCGCAGAATTACTCCTGGTAAGTGCTTTCTATAATTAAGGGGCCCGGCTAATGATGTAGGCGATCCTTATATGACGGCAATTCAAGAGCCAAACGTAGATGTCCATTTTTCTGCAGTTGAGGAGATTACAGAAGAGTCTGTTATTGACAGCGAAGGTCAGGAATGTAAAGTGGATACAATAATCTGTGCCACAGGCTTTGATGTCTCATATCGCCCTCGCTTCCCAATAATAGGTCAAAATGGAGTTGATCTTCGAGAAAAATGGAAGACAATCCCAGAATCATATCTTGGTAAGTAAAATCAATTCTATTCACTTGTGCAAGAGAGTTGTTGGCTGACAAATCTCAGGTCTCGCGGTACCAGATATACCAAATTTCATTACTTTCATTGGACCAACATGGCCCATTTCGAATGGATCTGTTTTGGGGCCGCTTGGCGAGGTAGCTAACTATGCTATCAAACTCATCAAAAAGATGCAGAAAGAATTCATCAAGTCTATCGCTCCAAAGCAAGATATGACGGATCTTTTCAATGCACATACGCAAGAGTTCATGAAGAAAACTGTTTGGAGCTCAGGCTCAGGTTGTCGTTCTTGGTATAAAAGTAAAGTCTCATGTTCATCGCTTGTCTCTTAGTTACTAATCCCGGAAAGACAATGAGACAGGACGAGTAAATGCGGTTTGGCCCGGTAGCTCCTTGCATTATATGGAGGTGATAGAGGACCCAAGGTACGAAGATTATAACATAACATACCAAAATAAACATAACCCGTAAGTGACTTTGATATCACAATCCGTCATAAGCGAGCTATTTAAGTACTCACCAAGATCAAGATGGGCATACCTTGGCCTCGGCTTCACGATTTCCAATCGTACAAAAGGTGCGGATATATCACCATATCTTAATGAAGAGGCCATCGATCCGGCGTGGTTGGAGGTTATGAAATCTGGAGCCCTTGCAGCAGATCGCGATATATAAGAGTCAAAAATTACTGTAAAAAGATATAACATTAGCAGATTCTGTTGTTTCATTTCACCGTTTCACTTCATTTCGACATAGATACACTGAGCGACACCGCTTCAAAATTCCAACGACAGGTAAACGAATTTTAGATTTGAAACTGACCTTTTGAGCTTCGGTGAAATGGCAAGAGATGGTATCTGAGGTAAGTGTTAGCAGGTGAATAAGTGTTTCTAATTCACCTATCTTGAAAATTCATCAATCCTTGATCAACCGCTTTTTTTTCAATGGTGACGAGTCATTTTTTTATCGTCAGTCTGGGAACTGACGCGAATCATACTTGTAGAACCACTTTACTTACATCTCGCTTCATATGAACATAATTGGAACATTGATACACAGAAATCTCCTCATTGCATGGATGAACTGTTGGTACTGATTATTGTTCATTGCTTGTATTCCCTAGGTCATTTCTCCGAAATCTTGCTGCCAATAATTCAAAATGGCAGCTTATGATCGTGCGCTTATCTCTGTCATTGTGGGAGCATAGAGTGATGTGGGGGGAAGCATTGTGATCCCTTCCTCATACGTTCGTGATACTGCATCTCGGTAAAGTCTGTCTCCACATACATTGCGGCCACTACCAGATGTACAGGGCGAAAGAGGAACGGTCTACGTGAATCGCGGAGTATGATGAATCTCAACTGCTCCACTTTACCTTCGAGCTTTATTTGATAGGTTATGGAATCTTCCCTTGATGTGATCAGAAACCGTTTGAATTATAAGTTGTGACTTCCGTCAAGATACAGTGTCCAATTATGGGATTCACTGATTTTACCTTCGATTTGGGGGAATTTCTCATTCTTGATGATTTCATAACTGTAAGGGCAGCGGATGTATATCAAGTCCCTACCTATTCTTGCCTACCCTCGGCCTAGCAAGAGTATGACTGGCTGGTTTCGAACTTTTTACTAGCCGAAATCTAGACAGGTTATTTGATCAAGCGACCAAAGAATGTATATGGTGTGGCTGTGCACCAGTGAGTCTCTCCAGTTATTGGGTCAAAATCCGTATTAACGAGATCAGGATCAAGGCTAGGTGATTACTCTTGCAGGTCCATCCGATCTCGATTATGTGGTGTCATTATTTGCATTGAGTAGAGTTGGATCTACTGTTCTGCTGCTTTCACCAAGACTCGCAATACCCGCTATTAAAGATCTTCTCAAAATGACAAATTGTGATGCAGTTATTTATTCAAATCTATCTAGGCTCGTTTTGAACTTCTCGCAAGGCAAGAAGGGTTTTCTTCTAGAAGAACTGAGAATTATTTCTATAGCGGCACGTGAAATATAGCAGGCTTGAAGTACTAGAGGAGACTCATTTTATCAGGAAGTTTGACAGGTATGAGGAAAGAAGAAGATAGAGATAATATGTCACTTTTTAGGTTCAACGAGTCCCCCGAAACCAATCTATCAGCCTCATAATCGATTCATCGCTACTGTCTATAACAGAAGGAACTTGTGAATTCAAAACATCCCTCTATATCATAGCTGGGGTAACAAATACATCACCAATACGATGGGGTTACGAAAAACTATGTATTTGCATAGTGCTACAGTACTAACAACAGCAAATGAAACGGCTGAAGTCTCGCAAAAGATTAAGTCATCTGTTTTGCATGATGTTCCATATGCTTCGAAACTAATCGGAAGAGTCGGAAAGGGGTTTAAGCGATGGCGAGTTGTTATGAGGTTCTTTACTCGGGAAGTCAGTTTCCGGATAGTTTGGGTGATTATCTTACAAGCAAGTGAGAATAATCAGTTGCTACTTATTGTTATTATGGAATGTATTCTCGTATTTGGAAATCCTACTCCAAATAGTCTAGTGAGGTTTAGATGTTGCCAGGATAGAGATACTTGCTGGCTTGTCTACTCATCAGAGGTGTGATTTTGAACATATTGTTTGGCGCGTGGATAATTCCTGAACATTCAATTGCGATGATTCACAGATTGCTGAACATAACCCAGGACAGAATTTGACTCCACTGGTGTAAGTAGAGGGCGTATGCCAGGTGATCATAGCTGGAACTATCTTCGAATCTTGCCCTGAATCAGACCACACGTATATATAAAGCCGATTGGCAACAACACATACAAAAGTATCTTTCTACCATCTTTGTTACAACTAGTAACAACGATTTCGGTTGATCTACAGGGTGTCTTTTCTATCATTCTAACGATATCTTCATACCTCGTTCTCCCATCCCTTTTGCTTGGAAATATTTAAGCAGAATTAATGATCGAATTACATTAATCAATGGAGAAAAATTTCTTCCAACACCAATAGAGGTACATATTAGACATGAATTACTTATTAGACAAACAGCGATCTTCGTGATCAAAAAAGCTTTACCAGATCTTCCAGCCAACCCTCAGAAACCGTACAAAAAATGTCAGATTCCGAGTTCATCAACGACATTTAATCTACAATTGAAGAGATAAATACAAACGCATAAATTTTCTCTCAAAGAAATAGAGAAAGGATACTTACTCTCCCGTCTGAAACTAAAGATCCGTAGCCAACAAATCTATCATCCGCGCACATGTATCCCCAATTTGCAAGCAGATGTCAGAAATCTACCAGAAATCTATCGACGATTCGAAGAAGTCGAGACGGGAATTTTAGAACTCGAAGGATTAGAATTGGAACTATATTTCTTGGGAGTATGTGTTGATGATATGGGTATCCAGCTTTCATGATCAGGTTCTGAAGATGATTTCTTACTGCGGGTAGGTAGGGATAATTTTATGTCGATCTAAGCGAGAGGTTTGTTTGTTTCTGAAAAAAGTTTTCCACGGGTGTTAATATTCGAATTCGTAGTCGAAATTTCATATTGGGGGGTTTTGATATCGTTGGGTGGCGAAGAGGATATGTACGATTTGAAAGGGGGAGGTGATAGATCCCAAAGACTTGTTTGAAGTTACAACAAAATAAATTGAGAAATCCCTAAATTTGAACTGAACCACATACTCCAGACACGAGTATTTTTGAAAAGAAAGTTGTGGTAACTTATCCTTAATTCTCAGCAAGAATTGGTTTTAATAAACTCCAGTTCTCACAGGAACTACTCGCTCCCTCGATACTCATATTCCCCCCACCTCTTTAAGAACTTGACGATGAGGCCTGCAATGTATACTGTTTAATACGAGATAGGTTAAAACCCATATCCATATCCACGGATCAAAAAATCTTCGACAAAAAGACCCTTGATGATATTTCAATTCCCTCCCATCCAACAATCACAGCATTCATTACCAAACAATCCTGCACTTCTCCACCCAATCCCGCACTTCTCCTCTCAATCTCGAAACCTCAAAATCTCAACTCACTAAACCCTCCAAGACCTCAAATCCAAAACCATTCATCCATATACCACGCCATCCAGCCCATCCATAAACTACACCATCAATTTCTCATTCTCATTCTCAACTTTCGAAAATAATCTCGCCAGCCTGCATAATCTCATCCGATTATCCCTATCGTGCTCTCTCTCTCTCTCTCTTTCTCTCTCTCTCTCTTTCTCTCTCTCTCTCTTTCTCTCTCTCTCTCTTCCTCTTTATTAGCACAATCAGCGTAAAATATCAAACCCCTTTATTTCGAATCGAAATATGAATTATAAATAAACACCTACCTCTTTCGCAATGAATATCAGAATCAGAATCAGAATCAGAATAATAATAATAATAGTTAAGAACCAACATACATCCCGATACCGATACATATACATATAATCCATCCACACGCTCGTACATGTAAGATTACAATTTCATTTGATCAATTGTAAGATTACAACAAACGAAACATGTTTTTATTTATCTTTTTATTATTTCCCCAACTTTTGGGGTAATCTACTCATTCGCTCATTCATTCGTATACTCATATCTTTCCTCACTAAACCCTCATATCAAGCTATGATGTGCAAATCCAAATTCAATCTCAATCTCAATTCCAATTCCAAATCCAGTCTCAAATCCAATCTCAAATCCAATCCCAAAATCTCCATCCCTTCCCCTCTCTCAAGCAAGTAATCAAAAACCTCCTCAAGAGTCTAGCCATATCCAACTTTAACTTTCAACAGCCAGCATCTATATCCTCCATTTCATTCCACGCACAGCTACAATTCACCTATTCTGTGATCATACTATTGTGACAAAACAATCTATTCATCTATGTATCAATTTGATGATGAATTTATTAATATATCTTACACGTAACCTTAACATGTAACACGTGATGTAACGCAGAGCTCAGCGCTCTCCCTATAAACACCACAAACACCCTAACACCAAGACCAGAACCCCCTCTAACCCAAACCTGTAGCGTTTTCCTTTACACAAGCCAAGCAAATAATAAGAGCTTTAAATCCTCACAGCTGCCTTACCACGAAAACGTCATAAGCGCCGGATTCAAAGCAATAGGTAAGAGTAAATGACTCCCCGTAACCGTAGCCATCGGTAAAATCGCCACGAAATCCTGAATACGCCAATCGTACGGAATGAAAGGTGCAGTGGCTAGGACCACAATACAGGATATGCCCAGGAGGGAAAATATCATCGAGTATTTGAAATTCTTCAAGACCTTTGGGATTTCGATGAAGAAGTTACTGAATTCTGCTTCTTTGGATGTGGAACCCCAAGTCATATCGATTTCGAACATGTGCGAGAGGAGGGCTTGAGAAACGTGGAGGGAGAGACCACCGAGAAAGATGGCCAACATTAAAGTCCACTTGAAGTTTTCGTAGAGGGAAAAGCCGAGACTGCGTTCGCCGGCTCGGTAGCGCATTCCTGCTAGTGCGATGTTTCCAAGACCGTTGAACACGATGACGATGGAGAACCAGACTTTCCAGGAATCGATATAGTATTTGTCAAGGTATCCGTTGAACCATCCAATAGCGAAGTAGTTGGCCGTGGTCAAGATCCAGGCAGCTCCAATGGCATAATAGGTGCCAATGTATGAGATAATTGTGATCTTCGAGGTGAATCGAATATTGGAGAACAAGAAGCTTTTGAAGAGAGGAGTAAATGGTCCTTTGTAGAACCACATACGCAATGGGTGGAAGAGAAGTTCGTTGCAACCATATGCATACTTCTCCCATCTAGCAAGTTCATCGTAAACGGTCAATGACACACCCTCCTTAAATCCTTCACCAGCCCATGCAGCCAAGCGAATAATGTACCCATTTACTTGAAGGCGAAGAGACATATCGAAGTCTTCAGATACATGAGACTCTGACCAGAACTTTTCATATCCATCCTCATCTACATATGAAACCTGCTGAATGGCTGTCCAGCGTAAAATAGCATTGTGACCAACGAAAGGAGCAACGTCTCCATTCGAAACAGTATATCGAATAGCGGTATAAATCAAATTCGTGAAGAAAGTGATACCATTTTCGAAATAAGTATTGACGACTTGCATAACACCAGACGAGAATTGCATAATGCCAACTTCAGGAGATAGTTCCATTTCAGTGCAAGCATCCAATAAACAATCCGTGGGGACACGAGTATCAGAATCGACTAAAACATGTCAGATGAGTCTCTCTTTTAAGATCAGTGAAAACTTACTCAACAGAATGTAGTCGCCAATGCGAATATTTCCATCAGCCCACGCCCGGCCATTGTCCTCCAAAGCTTCTGTCAAGCATCTTCCATATGCCTGTGCTTCATCTGCTTGAGTCCAATCCGAGGGTCTTTGAATCAAGGCTAACTTCTCCTCAACCATACAAGAAATATGAAGTCCAAAGTTCATGTTGGAAGCCTAAGAAATACTGTTAGTATAAGTCATGGCATTTTAGTAAATTCACTGCAGTAAATGACATCGATGGCAGGATTGCTGCTTACTTTCTTGACTGTTTAAGTATTAGCGAAGGGACTTCAAATATTTTCAAAAGGAGACTTACATTTTCCTCTTCTGGTGAAATTATCTCCATGCCTTGGCCGAGCAACCCATCCGATGCTGTGATCAGCATAAAAGTCAATTCTTGCTTGTCGTTCCTTCGCACCGAGAATTTGGAGACCATCATCGTTAACAAATATGTTGGCTGAACCACCTTGTAATTCATACGTAGAAATGGCTGCCTTGATGGATTTCACAGTGGGTGCAATAACGGATTCTAGTCCTTCTTTATAGACGGGGCATTGAATAGTGATGTGCGGAAGATTTCCTTTGAGGATACGTGGTGGTGCTTCAGCGGAGTAAAACACGGAGTTGGCTTTCATTTGTCGTACGGGCCCGAAGAGCTGAGCCAGACATCCCACGATGGCTTGAGCGAAGAAAAGAGTGAAGAAAATCTGGACGGGGGTCAAAATCAGGAGAAACCAACGACTGTAATTTTTATCGACACTAGTCTCAACGCATATTTGACGGATGCCAAGACCCAGAGTTGTGATGATCAAAATGAGGGTAAGAGTAACCAAAATTGTGTTTTGCAAGTGTAGTGCACGCGTTTGTGGTAGAGGTCGACCAGTTTCTACGTCCATTTCCACAGCGGTAACATTTGAAGGTTTCTTTTCTTCCTTGATGCCTTCCTCGAGCTTCCAAACCAATTCCATTAATTCTCCTTGAATTTGTTTTGCTCGTTCGATCAAATTTAGCGCATCATCATCCCACACAACTAGCAAAGCCTCAGATGCAACAAATGCAGCAAATTGATGTTTCCTCGCGCGAGGTAAATCATCCATTGCTGGTACAATCTGTATCCTGAGACCATTCAAAAGCGGGACATCGATAGCCTCTGGCGAGCATTCTAGGAAAGTCTTGATAACTCGAGAATTTACTGTCATTGCGCACTGTGAAGATTAGCGACTTGCAAGTTTAAATAATTGATCATGATTTCTTACTTGAACATTGAGACTTGCACATGCTGCGGCAAAGGCTGAACTTCCTAATTGTGGCGGGCAAGCCAGATATGTACCTCTTGCCTTCCTAAGTACAACACCCTCATATTCGCCACTATCATCACTGACCCAGAGATTTGCGCATTGCTGTTGGTGGATAAAGTTGACCATAACCTCGTATTTTATACCCCCGATCAAGTTTGAGCCAGCGTTTGATCGATTCGAGGTGGAAGTTCTTGCCGATGATTGCGAAGCAGGGTTGTCATTCATAGGTTGAAGCAGTGAGGCATTATTGCCAGTTCGTGATATCCCAGTAGGAGCTTGCTTCTCATTGATGGTAGAAGATCCTGCTCTAGTCGCCGGCTCAGGCTTTGGTTTGAAATAGTTTCCTAAACCCATCTCTATGATTTCTCTAGTAGTCAGATGGAGATTTTAGGAATTAATGTCGGTGATTTTCGTAATTGAGTCTGGAAGAAAGCTGTTACAATTGATTGTTAATTTCGACCTTGACGTTACAAACACGTGGAAATTGTGTTACTTTGTGATACGAGTGACTGTTTATTTTATCAGAAGAACTGCTCCCACAAGGCTCTTGCATCTGACTAGGAGTACATCAGGATGTGAATACATACAGAGACTGTGTCAAGAGTTTTCGGGAACATGAAAACCGCCTTGTAAACTTTTAAATGCCCTTGTGCAGTTACACAGGTATAACGAAGGTCAGATAATAAAAGAGTGAATAATGAAGAACCGAGACACCTGTTCGCAGTAGAAAGATGGGATGATGGATATTGAAAGGTTTGAAGGAAAGATCTTAAAAAGTTGGAATGAAAGATTTTAAATCTTAAGAACTATTGAATACCGCTATAACCCTTTTAGATAGAAAGATCTAGGCTTGCTCAAACCTGTCTGGTATGCTTCTTAGTATAGAACTAGTCACTGAGAACGTCCTATCTATCTTTGAGTGTCAGCTCTAAATGATACTAAATCATGAAGATCAATAGATTCTGTGAGAACGACTATCAAGAAAGTCTATAGGCGACGACTTAGCTCATGTTTCCAGGCAAAGATCAGGAAGATCTCTTAGCTCGTACTCTTAGAAGTGTTAGGGCCAAAGGTTTACCTAGTAGCTCATGATAGAGTTCAGTTCCTCGGGTCTTCTCACGGACTTGTGTGGTCAATATGAAAACTTTTTCTCCGACGAGGAAGACAATACTACTACCCCGGTGGTCAATATCTGTAATGTTTAGTTGTAAGGATTCTGCGCCATGCTATGCTGTGCGACTAAACCAAGTTGTTCATTGGCAATATTCTGGTATTCCTTCTACCGGCGAATCATCTGAATTTGCTTGTGATGTTGATGGGTAGTGCTTCCAAAGGCGTTGCCGATTGTTCATTTGGAATCTCGTGGCTCCGCACAATACTTAGTAACTTGTACACATGTATGTGATTGGATAAGAGCTCGTCACGTTACTGTAGATCCCAGGATTATATCTTAGGAAGTGACTACTAGGTAGTAATCTACCGTCTGTTAGTATTTGACAGCGTGGAGTCGTGATACTAGGTAGTCATATCACATCACTTGCGGATCAAAGTGATGGTAATTGAGACATCGAAACGTCAAGAATCTCGTAGTGTGTGGTGGTTCGATGGGAAAAGTGGAATCAGAATGAGGCTTGTTGAAAGGTGAACTAAGAGATCTAGCGCCTCTCTTGGCATTCAAACCGTTGACTACCTACCTAGGCAGGTATGCAGAACATAAACGATGGTATGAATCTATTGGTGAGCTAAGTTTACCTAATAGGACTTCAGTGGCTGAGGTAAACACCTAACGGAAAAGAAACAACCTCTTAACATGTTCCTGCAACACGAATTCCACATTGTGTATTTCCATCGGAACGTGGAAGAAGGGATTTAACAGATCTTCTCAACTCTTTCTTCATTTACCATTATCTACACGTTTTTGCTTGGCTACTGATCCATTCTCTAGGTAAGAGACGGAAACTTGCATGAGAAATTCGAATATAGATGACATATTGCCGATTGCAAACACATGGATTACTGACCAATACCGATAAATCCCATGCGACTAAGCGTTTGTGCACGCGTTTGTGGCACATAGATAATTTACCATCGCCTGCTCCAAACTTTCATATCCATCTCATGGGTGGGCTTGAAAATTTGAAACACTATGAGGAATACCTAGTATGATACCGAAGTCTCCATCCTACATCTTGGCAATAAGATCATTGCCGCCCGGTATATATATTACCGAATTCAATTCCTCAAGCCAAAGTATATGCACGTCATCCTGTGCAGTCATATCTATTTTAAAATATACTTTGAATCCTACTAGGTTTACGTACAGACAGATATCAATATCAATCTCTAGTTCTGAGATGCCAACGACTACTAAAACTCCCATCGCTCATGGTCAATCTGTCAGAATTGAATAGACTCATGAAATTATAGAAGATCTACAAGTCAATCCACTTTTCTAGAAACTTCAAGCTCTAGATTCTAGTAGTCGATCGATCTTTTCAGTAGATACTTTGATAATTAGAACTAACTACATACCTAATACCCCGAACTAACTATCAAAGTCTACTTCGCGCTCAACTCTTCGAAGAATGTCGAAGACTACCTACCTATATACCTACCTAGTAAGTATTTCACAAACCAACAGATCAAACCAACAGATCAAACCCACATCCTCAGCTCCCATCAATCCCACTAAATCCAAATCCACAAACACAACGCCTTTTCCTTGAAAATCCAAATCCAAATCCAAGCCCTCCTTTACACTTCAATTCTCGATTCAAATTTCCCTCCATAACTATCTAGTACCAACCACATAATCGCATCCGAGATCTTCTTTTCTTTTTCTTTCACTCATAGATCTACATACTACTAATAGCTAAGCTCTATACATCACACCAATGTAGACACATACCTAGTACCTATACAAACTTGTTTTTAAAAAAAAAGATAAATAGCTTGCTTTCCTCGGCACAATTACCTCCTATCTACTTCGTATATGCCGCACCATACCAATTTACTCAAACCAAAAATCCCATGCCCAATGCCTAGTACAAATACACATTATACAAATATCCATAGAAGTATTCATCCTTCCATCCTTCTATTCATTCATCCATCTAGATATCCAAATCAATTCTCATCATCTATTTACTTAAGATCTCCGAATATCCATCCAATCATTCGAAAATCTCAAAATCTCAAAATCTCAAAGAACCCTATAAACCCCCATGAACATAAAGAGAGAAAGAGATATTTCTCAAATTCAAATCTCCAATCCCAAATCCGCATCCAAATACAACATAACACAAGAAACTCAGCCCCGATTTCAGCTCTGCATATAGTACTACTACCTACCTAGGTATATACTACCAATCCATTCCACACCACCATGACCAATACCAGCAATCCCAATATCCCCATCCCCCCTTCCTCTTCCTCCCCATCTCACTCACTCACTCACTCCTTCCCTCACTGCCCCACTCCATCCATCCATCCATCCATCCATCCATCCATCCATCCACAAACCCCCCAATAAATCTGTACCCCATCCCCTCATCCTCGTACCCCATTCCACACCCACGTACCCCATACCCTCATCCACATACCCCATTCCCTCCACATCCCATCTCGTGGCTACGCCACTGATCCGATCCCCGGAATTAGATTTTGTCATGGAGATGGGGTGTTTCATAGTGATATGATGACATTGGATGGATAAATGGATGGATGATTGTCGACTCTGAGATTTTTGGGGATGTGCTGATGACTTGTAATTTTTTTTATCTATTGGATTGGATATATAGAGATGAGTATGTATTTCGTATAGTAATCTTAATTATGAGCGAGGAAGTATATAAAAATCGTACCTATTGAGAGAATTAGAGAGGTGGTGGTAAGATGAATGAGTTGATATATAGATATAGAAACAAACAAACAAACAAACAAACAAACAAATAGAAAGTAAGAAGAAGACCGAGTCCTTCTTCTGCCCATACAGAACTTCATTTATATAAACACTATAAAACAAATACAATACACTTACTAAAAATACAACAGATTTCAGGTTCACAAACAGATAGATAATAGACATCAATTAAGAGATTTAAGAACGAATTCTGAATAGAGAGTCTCAGGAGAATAAATTTCCCGATTCGCGAATCGGAGTGTATATATCACGTGATACAACCATTCACGAATTAAACTCAATGTTACGAAGTATAGACATGGTTAAGAGATTTATTTATTTATTTAGAATATCCATTGAATAGAAATGCGAATGCTATCGATAGTAATGAATTTTGAGATTCCTCTAATGTGAAGTGGTGAAGGAGAAGCGAGGATAGGATTTTCAAAATATCTAGTAGGTAGATAGGTAGGTAGGTTTATATCATTACAATGAAATCTGCAAATATGGTACGGTACAATGAAAAGTGATAGATAATATTTGACTCGATATCATATCAGAGTTACTAAATATTCTCTAATCTAGCTACGATAGATGCGAACTGATATATATCCCTTCCTCACACATCCTACCACCTTTTTCTTCATTCGAACTCGAAATCCGAAATCCGAAATCCGATGTTCTGTTTTGATAACTCTATCGTCCGAGCCACGGGTAGATGCACTCGTTGATACCTATCTAGTATGTATTGAGATACTCGATTTCAGGGTGCGGTTAGATATTTTTGTTAGTCTGGGCGTGCGTCACAACCTCGGGAGGGAGGTAGAGTAGATACCCAGGTGGTCAGAGTTGAATGTCAATGCTGATTTATTTACCTGGGTGGATTTGGTTTGATAAGATGAGATGAGATGTGATTTGATTTGGATTGGTTTGATACGAAGTGGGTATTTATAGTAAGTAGGTAGATATAAGCGATACCATACAATTCAATCCCTAAAAATGAAAGAAAGAAAAAGGGATGGATCTTCAAACTAAAAGTCATGACATGTACCTATGTATATTTTATGGTTTGGTTTGATTTACTTAGGTTTGATCTGATAGAACAATCTGTCACTCTGATTGAAAACTTGACGTACCTGGTATATTCTAACTCTAACTTAAATCGATAGATAACATCAAATACTCCGTCCGTACATGGTTAACATTAGCAGATACCGAATTTGATAGATTCGGTCGGTTCTGAGTCTTTTAGCTTACTTGTACTGGTAGTGAATGAATGAATGAATGAATGATAAAGTTGGGTCGTTTATTCGTTGGCACGGTTGGGTCGTTCGTCGGAGAATACAATTGTTAGATTTTCATGATTTTCGTGATTTTCGGTCCTAGTCGTCCATTATCTAGTAATATAGATTTCACCTCAGTACGCTTATCAATCATCGAGCAGAGCGAGAAAAGCCTCCACGGCAGTGGCTCCCAGAGGGCCAGCGGAGCGTCATTGCTTGATAGATACAATTTAATATGTAAATGAAGATTGGTATGTAGGTATTTAGAGTAGATGATGGGAAAAGTTGTAAGCGGAGGGAGTGCTTGAAGAAATTGATAATGTTTAAAAGGGGTTAGTTAGAGTTCAGTTCGCCAGATAAGAATTTGCTTGGCTAAGGTTAGGTATCCATGAATAGGAATAGATATTTATATGAAGTCGTTCATCCAATGAAATGGGTGATCGACACGGGAAGCTGCATGCGAATGAGGGGCAGATTGTGGATTTGGGTTATGAGGTTATGAATTGATGTTTGATATGTTTATTGTGTGGTGAAATAGATAGCTGACGAGACTTAATTTTTCTTCATTTTCTGTAAGTACCTAAGTAAGTGTAGAGTCGGCTTTTCTTATTGTCATCTTATTTTTACGAGATGTGAGCTAAGATTTGGTAAATGTTCTTTGGAGGAATGATATCACGTGGGAGAAAAAGTACTAGGTAGATACTTGGTAGATACTAGACAAACTCTCCAAAGTCGATCATTGGAAATTTGAGATACTGGTATCGTTTTGGATCTACGAAGATAAACTTTAGTTGAGGAAGCTGTGTGATTATGTCATCATTGAATGAAGCTTTTCTTGAGCGCGAGGGGAAAATACTAGAGACCTGATAGGGAAGTAATGGAGGTAAGTCTTACCAGAAGGGAAATATCAGTAATGTTAGATTGATAGTAACAATCGGTGCCTACCTCTGCCTCTGCCTCTGCCTACCATGAACACTCGGTATCGAATGATTCATTGGGTTACGGTAACAATTGATATTGACAAAGGATACCTACCTAGTACCTAGGAGGGTATTGTGAGGTCGGGTACTTTGAGGTCGGATACTGATAACCTTGCCGTGCAACATCATACCCGTACATGTGAAATCTGTAAGTAATGTAACCATCCGTCGTACCACCCTGAGACTGAAGATACTTTCTCTCTGGTAAATTTCCACATTTTCACTCACTTACCCATACATCATGATTAGTTTGATTAAGTGGTGTTTTGCAATGGGATGATATCTATGATATCTGCCCAGTTGAGTAACATGAAAGAATTTTCTCTTCCCTTTTGGGTTCGTGCTCTCTTCGCTTTTCCCCTCCTTTCCTTTTTGAGTAAGAACTACCGACGGCGCTAGATGCTTTAGTTACCCCACGGGCCTAGAAAGATCCACTTTGAGACTGACTACCTAATCTGCCCTGCCCTGCCCTGCCTCAGTTTCTCCAAATCTTCAATTCATCTTATCCATCTTTTTCTATCTTTTCCATCATTTTCGTACGCACTACTAGGTAGGTATCCTAACTAATGCTGCCACCAAAAAAATTATAGGAAAAAAATAGCCTCTAGTCCGCTATGATCTTCACACTATCTCTTCTTCTTACTAGTGACAAAAGCTATATGTCAACTAATGCAAGGTCCGGATGAAGCTGGATGAATCTAATCACTTAAGTTTCTTTTCATCATCGTTATCTTTACCTCTCAATTCTCATGGACATGCTTGGAGTAGAGCGGAAGCCAAGGAGCTATACCATAAGAAGCTTATCCTTCGTTTTCCCTTAATATAGCTCGGCCACAAAACATTTCTCCCCCTCCATATCTTTCAACTTCTATTTCTATCTTCCTTCATTTCTTCTTTCTATCTATCTTCTACTTTTCTCAACCTTGATCACATTCGTTTCTGAAAGTAATCGGTTCAATTGCCTTACGATCACTGCAATAATTCCTACAATATCATAATCTTAACAATTTACAAGTAAAGCTTGCCATTTCTTGACACAAGATGGATCAACAACCTACATTTAGAGGTCATGCACCTCAATCATCCATTGCCACAACACCAAGACCTGGAACACCCGAAAACGTAAATCCATTCGGTGGTGATGATAGTATTCAACCTTCTCCATCCCAAGACAGAGTAGTCAATCCATTCGCTTCCCCATTCGCTTCAAGGCCTGGCTCTACTTTCGGTGCATCATCCTCGATTGGAAGGACATATGGTACACGATATTTCCATTCCAGAAGAGTAAAGAAGGGAGAAGTTGATCAACCATGGAAGGCCAATAAGGATCCAAAGGAAAAATGGGTTACAATCATTCCAATCATTGGCATGCTCATCGGTTTGGGAATTGCGGGATATTTGATCTATGATGGAATAGCTTCAGTTACTCATCACAAATACTGTCCAGTTATGAGTGATGACTTCTCAAGTGGTACACTCAATACCGATATATGGACTCAGGAGGCAGAAGTTGGTGGCTTTGGGTACGTGCTTCTTTCTGAATTTTGCTGATAATTTACTAACTCACACGTTACAGTAACGGAGAGTTTGAACAAACTACACTTGACGATGAGAATGTCTTCATCAAGGATGGAAAGCTTGTCATCAGACCCACATTACAAGATGCAAAACTCATCGAATCAAACACGGTTATCAATCTTACATCTGATGGAACATGCTCGTCCGATGTTCTCACCAACTGTGTTTCTGTCACTAATACTACCGCTGGTACAATCATTCAACCTGTCAGATCTGGAAGAATCAATACCAAGAAAGGTGCGACTATTAAATATGGACGAGTTGAAGTAACTGCCAAGTTACCCGCTGGTGATTGGTTATGGCCTGCGATTTGGCTCTTGCCAGTTGAGAATACTTATGGAGCTTGGCCTGCATCTGGAGAAATTGACATTCTTGAATCCCGAGGAAACAACCACACCTATGCACAAGGAGGAAATAACATCATCTCATCTACTCTTCATTGGGGACCCGACTCTGCCAATGATGGTTACTGGAGAACAAATGTCAAGCGTACTGCACTCCACACTACTTACTCTGACGGATTCCATACATTTGGTCTCGAGTGGTCTGAAAAATACCTTTACACTTACATCGACTCCAAGCTACTCCAAGTGCTTTACAATACGTTCAGTGAACCACTCTGGCAACGTGGTGATTTCCCTGATTCCAACAGCAATGGAACTAGAATTACAGATGTCTGGTCTCAAACCGGTCGCCACAACACACCTTTCGATCAGAGATTCTACCTTATCCTTAATGTTGCAGTTGGTGGTACCAATGGATGGTTTGCCGATGGCAAGAGTGGAAAACCTTGGATTGATGCTTCTGCGACTGCCAAGAATGATTTCTGGAATGCGAGAGATACTTGGTATCCTACCTGGACTGCCAATAATAACCAAGGTCAAATGGAGGTTAGCAAGGTACAGATGTGGCAACAGTGTGATGGAACTGAGGATCTTTAAGTGCTCTTTGTTTCTTTGAAAGGGAGGGAGATAATCGACGTAATAAATTGTTGTAATAAATCGCTGTAGGGTATAACTGGCGCTGGGGGATATATATCGTCTTGATCGGTGGGACAAGACTGTCAAAGAGACTCGGATGGGATTTGATTAATCATGTGATTTCTTTCTGATCTTTTCTCTGAAGTCTCTTTCACTAGGGAGGTAGATAGGAGTAGACTAATAACTCTATTTATTAGGTAGTTAATTAGACTTTTAAAATGAATCATCCAATTTATTTAATGTGTTGATGAATGTGTATGTATACAGTGAAAGTATTTTCTCATCTCATTTCATCTCATCATGCTTATGATTATGGTCATGTAATTATGATATAGATTTTATATTTTATTGTATTGTATTACATTGTATTGTATCGCATACCTTACTTGGTAGTTAGGTAAATATATGAGTGAAGATAGATCCCATGTGGTTTGTTTTTTTAAAAGGGAAAAATGAGATCGGATAAGACAATAGAGAAGAGTTTTTAAGAGATGGGTTTTTGAGAGATGGGTTGTGAGAAGGTTTTTTATTGAAGAGATGGATGTATATTTGTGTGTATGTATCTCACATAGTATGTTTACATCGCATGAAAAAGATAAATGATAGATGATGGATAGAAAGAAAGAAAGCCATGTAAAGATACATGAAAAGAAAAAACAAAAAAATCATTTGTAGGTTCAATACAATACCTATGTAATATGTATAATATAATATACATGTATGTAAAGTAATATAGTATGAAGACCAGGAATACATAAAAAGACAAGCATTTTTCCAATCAGGAGGTACTGTAAGAATATTTTCAGAATGAATGAGGTTATTTTAAGCGAACATACAAAACTCCCCGAGGATATATTTTCCACTTTCCACATCTCAAAAGGCGACTTTGCCTGTCTTGACACTGAGCGGTCGATTAGAAGCTACCAGCACATGTTTCACCAAATCGATAAGATACTCATCCGTTCCTGGAGATGTCAGGTGAGTTTTTAATATTCTGATATTTTGATTATCTTACCTGGAGCACCTAGAAGCATTAGGCCAACTGGTTGATATTCTTTTGCCCCTGTGATTTTCGAATTGTAGAGTCTTTGTCCCACTATCATTTTCTTCTTAGCATTTCTTGAACATTTTGAATCTCAGGGTGGGAGAATACCAGGAATTGATACTGCTGGTCCGCCACCAAGGGATGAGAATACAGTGATTGGAACGTTGAATCCTTGCCATGGCGCGCCGGATTCCTCAACAGAACTACTTCAATTTAGTATGAGGATGTCAGTGATGGAGGAACAAGAACTGACCCGAAATATCCATCACGATATGGGATATCTGGTAGGGCACAAGGTAATAGCATGACTCCACCATCATTGAAGAGATGCTCTTTCATGAAATTAGAAAACAGTTCTTTTTCTTTCAATGCTGTAGTAAGTTGATCTTGTGTTAGCTTTGCACCGAGATCCCTGATGGTTTGTTAGCATAGATGATAGATGTTGATATCTCGGAAAGAATGAAGTACCATTTGTAACGGAGTAATGGTTCTGCATATGGTTCTATCCCGAATTTTCTTCTGTAATCTTCACGAAATGGAATGGTATTATTGTAGTGTCCGTAAAGTTGGATATGAGCCAATGTCTAGGCACTGCAATCAGAGAGATAATACAAGACATCCTTCAGTGCTGATTCTACTTACTGTTTGGAATGTCTCCGCAAAAGTCTTTTTAGACGAGTCTTTTGGTGCATGTAACTTCCACAGCTCATCCATGGTGGTGTTCTTACGCTGAAGCTGGGTGGCCTTCTCAAAATCTTGTATGAAATCTTCCATGACCTTTTGCATTTCCGGAGCCAAGTTCTCATATCTTTCCGACAGGATTGTCAATTTCTTAGGCATCTGTGGGACTACATCTCAGCGAAAATTTCAGATTCCATAGGGTACGTATTACCACAAAGGAGGGTTTTGGATCAGAATCATCAGATGCTCCAAGCCATAACTTCGTGGCAGCACTAAAATCTGATACATCCCGACTGAAAATGCCAGGTGTATCGAGATGTCTATATCGTTAGTTCAGACTTCCCTGATACTAGAAGTAGATGACTTACGATGAGACCGGAACAAGACCCCCGCAAGAGATACGACCGTGAGTGGGCCTAATGCCAAAGAGTCCATTATCTGCTGCAGGGCTGACCATACTTCCGAGTGCTATCATATATGTCAGTCGATAAATATCTCCATGGAACCTCATACTTACAGTCTGAGCCAATAGTAAAGTCCAACCACTCATATCCAGCAAGTGCGGCTCCACTTCCGGCACTGCTACATGAAGTATCTAGATAACCACAACCTCGAGGATTAAATGGCGCTTGATGATCTACCCAATCCCTTGGGCCCATTCCAGATGAAAAAGGAGTTGTCTTGACTTTTCCGATGATCACAGCTCCTTCATTGATGAGTTTCTGTATTGATGGAGCCGTGGTGTTTGATACATCTTGAAGAGCTTCGTATGCTTTGCTGCAGACAGTAGTTTTGACACCTTCAAGGTCAATAATATCTTTTACTGCTATGCGTTTACCCAAGAGGGGTCGAAGATGAGATGGGGAAGAGTAAAGTCGAGATGGGACTGGAACATAACTCAAAGGTGTTCTTTGGTAGCTGGTAAACACCATTAGTATTGACAGCGAAATTTCAGGAATGTTAGGTATATCATCATACCGATTACTACCTGGAGCAGTTGGTATAACACCACAAACAAATGCACCGAGAGGGTCTGGGTACAACTTATAAATTCTATAAATTTTTGAACCACTCAGAATATAAGGACCTTCAGGTAGAAAGTCTTCACATTCGAAAGATCTCAATGTGAGGATCTGTGAGTGACCAGAATTGGCTATGAGGCGCAACACTCCAGGAGACTCTTGCGCGAAAACATTGCGAGCAAAGATATTACACCATACATCGTCTTTTCTAGAGAATTCTTCCCACTTAGAATCCAACCATGGTTGGGTGATTTGAACATTATCCACATCGATTGAAAGAATGGTTAGCGGCACCTGGCCTTCAGTAGTTTCACCATTAATGTTCGTGGACACGCCATGTCCGAGGAGGTATGAATTTGTGCCAAGATTGACTATAGAAGGATGGAATATAGACGAATCCATGATTGTAAAATTGAGGTTGTAGAATGAACTGCACCGGAATCGTGGAGATGTCTTCCGACGGTTCAATGCCACGACTGTATCGTTACCACTCACTGGCTTTGTATCAGACAATTGATTTGAGAACTTCCTTGATCCACGGAACTCAATAGATTGGTTCAATAATTAAGCAGCGGCGACTGATAATAAAAACAAAATAAGACGATGCAATGGGTATTCACACGTCTTTTCGGTGATTGAGAAAGGAGGAAGCAAGTGCGGGGTGAGATATATGCATAGATGCCTTTGGCCATTGATTTCTGACAAAAATGTGACTCATATTAACAATCTCTCATAAGCAGAGTGATATGCCTATATGAAGTTTTTGAGTATTTAATACTCCCATTCTTACCCCCCGAAAACATGGAAGATCAGCAAATCCCAAATTTGTCGAATAATGTCCTAACAATGTGCAACCTCACCTCTTAATTGGGCACGAGAATCAGATAACTTCACCACGTCACGTCTAGTGCCCGCCCATTAGTTTTTGCTATATGGAATGAATCTGAGAATAATTCTTTTGATGGATCCGTAAATTCAGATTCATCTATCGAAGAATAAACCCAGCGACTTGAGGCATAGAAGATATCAATCACTGCGGGGAAAAATGCTTGGTGTATGGTTATCCTTAACGATAGTGGGGAGTTATCGAGAACCGACGGTTTAGAAGAATAGAGAGTTCATGATATTTCGATTGATATAACGGGCTTTAATTCTATCCCGATGAAGAAATCCAAAACTTATATGGGTGATGATATTTTCATTCGTGAACTGAAGTGTAATTGGTTACTGATTCGCGAGAAAGGGGTATTTTATTCTAAGGAGATCGTATGTGCCGTTGTCAAGTACCGATTCAATGAATTAGCTTGTCGGGAAAACACACTTGATACTTGTTCGATCAATACACCATCTAGGAATCTGATGAATGCAGTGAATTTGAAGATGTTGTGGTTTTGAAGAGAATTGGTGTACAGAATGGAGTTTCGCAAAGAAAGATGTGATTTGCGATTGGAAATGGCCTGTATAAACCCACAGAATCTTTGACAAAGTGCTCTGAGCTACTTTCAACTGCTTGCTACGTAAAACGAGCTCAGAATTTCGAAGAGCTTCTTGATTTTTGGATATCGTTTCAATGTCTTCCCGTAACACAGTTCCCTCCAGTTGGAGGTCACTCCCTCACAGACCGGATGACCTCCACCATAGTTTCGCAAGACTCCTCAATCTTCCATTATCTGATTTAATTCCGGCTCACCTCAAACCCTGTCCCGATAAGTATCTTTGCCAATAGTTGGACATGTCAAATTAAAGTCTAGAGATATGATCACAATTCACGATTTTGCAAGTTCATTAACAGAAGAAAGTTAATCCAATATGTTGATTGATCACTCTTAAACAAAATTCCGAGACTGTGATGATTCCACAGCACCAAATCATTACTCTCGAAGCCTTACTCAAATAACCTAACCCAAAACTTTTTGTTTCTAACATACGAAGAGAGTCTTTCCTCTCGCAACTCAATTTATGATTCCTGCCGTATTCATCTCTTTGTCTGTCCAAACACGTACATGAACTTTGGTGCTTTTGTTAGAAGGAACTTTTTCTAAAACTTGTTAATAATTGAGTTGCGTGATTGAACAAGCTTTACTTACCTTAGGCTTTTTGTCCAAGGAAAGCTGGCTTGAATTCTTCACCGTTAAATTTTCACGAGGCTCAGAATTGCGGCGATGTAAGCCATATTCTACCCAGAGACTGCTCTGAAGATAAAGAGTTCGCAGGTATTTCGTGTCTGTGAATTCTCTGAGCCCACAGAAGTATCCGACTGAGAGTTGGTCTGGACGGCTGCCTAAGGTGATTGACAAATTACGTACTTTCATCATGGCTGTAGTCACCTCTCCTCCTTTTGCAAACTCATAATATTTGGAGGTGAAGGAGGGGACTTGACCAAGTAGTACGAATGCCGTTTCCATGCCTTCAAGCTCAAGGACATCTCGCCGTAAATCAAAATACACTGGCTGACCACGAATTGGATCAGTGAAGATCACAGTGTAGAAGCGTAATGCATATGCTCTCGATTCCCGGTTGATATGAAGTAGCACGGGAACAGTGACAACCATGCATCTAGCCACCTGGATGGAAAAATGTTCATACAGGTTCGAAGGCATGTATCCAGGTATTGCTCTTCTAGCAAGGTTCTCCCAATTTCCAAGGCTGGAGTTGTTAATTTTGATTACACGCGGTGCTGGTTTGCAGAGCTTGTAGATCATGTGTTGAACATCCTCTGGAAGAGTTTCGAGGAGGTTTTGACCAGGAACGTCTCGAGATCTACGTCTCGTGTTGCGAATTGGGATAGTAGCTTTGGTTGCTGATGCGTAGAAGCCAGCATCGGGAGATTTGGGATTTCTGCGTGTCATGGCGAGAGTTCTTTTCAAGTTAGGGCTACTGGAAGAGAGATATATCTCGGATGGACTTACAAATCTATGATTTGACTAGAACCTTTTGTTGAATTTACTTGTTGAGTCAAGCTTATTTATGAAAATTCTACACATATTAGTATAAGTAGAAAACACAAACATGAAGACAGTGCAACTTGCCTTAAAAATTGAACCCACAATGTCACTAAAGGTAACAAGATAGGAAGCGGATATTCCAGGAGGTAGATACGATTGTAATCAGATAATACCCCAAACAAGATGCAATAAGAAAAATCTAGTCAAGGAATAAGGAGATAGACTTGATGAAAATTTTGAAAGAAGTTGCATTAAGGTCCTTGAAAATGTTGTGGATGTAACATGAACAGGATGTACAGAGTCGAGACTAAATGATTTATAGATATCAAAGTCTCGAAGAAACTTGCCGGATCACCTATGGACGACGCGATTCCTAATCAGTACAACTTTGTTGATATTTGTTTTCCAACCCTAAAATGAACTGGGTACTGTAGTAATGAATAAACACATGTCAAAAAAACCAAGGTTTTACCCATGGAATCTCATAGAGCTTTTCCATTATGGAGCCCTCTCCAATCAGTGTCTTGAATAGACACCAATCTTTGATCAATAAACAATATTCCCTAACAATGATGTTAATTATTCAAGAGTGAATTTCGAAGATAGATAGACAATTACTTCGAAGTTTAGTAATAAACTCGGTAATTGTCGGCTCGCTTTGGAAGATATGATGTCCTATGACTGTGGCATATACATTTTGTTCGTGACAAAGTGGTTCGACCCGGAAGTTTTATACATATATACCAGTTCTGTCTTAATAATTCAAGTAAATGTACTATGTCGCAACACCTGTCATCTTGGAGACTTCACTAGATGAAGATAGAATTTGTAAGTGTTGCTTCTGACTTCAGAGTTCTTGTATGTTAATAAAGTAGAATAGGAAGTGTCTCTGTCTCATTTGGGAAAAATCGTTTTTCTTTTCAGAAAAACTCCACAAGATCTGTACCGGAAATAACCATAGGTTCTTTTATTAAATAGGCTAACAGTGTGCCAACCAGGAATGTTTGTTTTAAGAACACAGCTAAAACACTCAAAACCTCGAGGAATTGTATTTCCCTTGAAGATTGTATTCCCTTGAAATGCTGTAAAGTTTCGTCCAGTCTGGCTCCCTGTACTAACAAACCCCTTGGGCGAGAGAAAATTCTGTTGATGAATCGATACTAGGTATTTGGGCATGTGCTGTTTTCGTTACGATATCGAGAAGATCATGATAGGAGAATGATGGTCACCAAGTTCTAAATAAGAAGCCATACAAGAGAGTAAAAGGCGTGATGTACCTACTGGTATATGGACAAGAAGCTCACATCTCCTCGATGATAGACGTTAAAGGGGCTCGCTTCTGCTAGACCGTCTTATAGTGAATTTTCTCCCGGACGCGGAAAGCCAGAGAATGTAATGCCAGGATAGAAGATCTAGACTGTAGAGGCCGATCATTTATAGAGAGTGAAGTAATATGTTTGCTCTAATACTATCAAATTTCTCTGTCGAACCTTCCCAAGCACAAATATGATCAAAGATCAGTTGACCGGAAGGCATAGTTGGCCATTCGAACAGCCGATCTCTGCAGTTGTGACGGTTTGTGTACATAACAAAATAGAAACACTTGCACTGTTTTTGAGACTCTATAGAAAGATCATGTCAAGCTTTGGCCATTAACATATGTAGATATAGGGATTCACTATGATTTGAGGCGGTATCCGAGATTCGAGAAGTGAGCAAGATTAGTGGCCATGGGTGAAGTCGAAAGCGGGGTGAAGCAACTGTAAAGGTGATTTAGACTTATGACCATGGACTATGGTTGAAATTCCGCAAGATTGCATATGGCGATATAAAGAAATGTCAAAGTGGAAGTCAGAAGTGATGAATGAAGTCAGGGTAGCCTTGCCAGCGAATCGAAAAATAATGGGGTCGGTACCAGATCCAATGCGGCCGCATCTCAAAAGGCGGTGAAGTTGACGGCAGAATATTTTGTTGGCGGGGCAGTATCAACTCCCAATTTTATACTACTCTACATGACTCACCTTCCACCTTCACTGTAGTATATATTGAGTCTTGTTGTTATAAGTCATTTCACAAACCCATATATCATCATGTCAAAAGTCTATCTTCTTGATTACGTTGCTGGAAATGTGCGTAGCTTGGCCAATGCCATTGAGAAGGTGGGCTACACTATTGAATGGATAAGGTCTCCAGAAGATGTGCCAAAGGCAGATGTAGGTTATTTCGTTCTTTGAGTTTATGCTTGCTATTTCAAGCGCTTTCCTTAATATTGCCTACTCTTTCTAATAATTTATGATTTAGAAACTCATTCTTCCTGGAGTTGGCCATTTCGGTCACTGCATGACACAATTCTCCAAAGCCGGATACCTTCCAGCGATACAAAAACACATTGATTCAGGGAAACCTTTTATGGGTATTTGCGTTGGATTGCAGGCATTATTTGAGGGGTCTGCGGAAAATCCAGCAGTTCCTGGGCTTGGCTATGTCAAGGCGACTCTCGACCGATTCGACGATAGCTCGAAATCAGTACCACACATTGGATGGAACAGCGCGAATACATCGGGTAAAGAAGTTTTCGGATTGAGACCAAGCTCAAAGTATTATTACGTTCATTCGTACAAGGTTCCATATAAGCAAGGGGAATTGGAAAGCCAAGGTTGGACTGTCGCAACCGCACGCTATGGGGACGAAGAGTTTGTTGGAGCAATTGCAAAGGGAAACATATTGGCGACACAATTCCACCCAGAAAAGAGTGGAGTCGCTGGACTGAGGGTGATAAAAGCTTTCTTAGACGGAGACAACAGTAGTAGCGCAGTTGAAGGCTTGGTCGCTGCCAAAGAGGGCTTGACTAGAAGAGTTATCGCATGTTTGGATGTGCGAACAAATGACCAAGGAGATTTGGTGGTGACGAAGGGTGATCAATATGATGTGCGAGAAAAAACTGATGGTGGAAATGTACGAAACCTAGGAAAGCCAGTTGAGATGGCCAAAAAATACTACGAACAAGGAGCCGACGAAGTTACATTTCTCAACATCACAAGTTTTAGAGATTGCCCGGTAGCAGATGTACCGATGCTCGAAATTTTACGACAGACATCAAAAAGTGTTTTTGTTCCATTAACAATTGGAGGAGGTATTCGGGACACCATTGATACAGATGGTACAAAGATCTCAGCACTGCAAATCGCAACAATGTATTTTCAGAGTGGAGCAGACAAAGTGTCCATTGGATCTGACGCTGTGACAGCAGCAGAGGAGTATTATTCAAGAGGAAAGCAATTGTCTGGAACCACAGCCATAGAGCAAATATCCGGTGCTTATGGCAACCAAGCAGTGGTTGTAAGCGTGGATCCAAAGAGAGTTTACGTATCGAAACCTGAAGAAACGAAACATAACACTATACGAACAAGATACCCAGGGCCAAATGGTGAAGAACATTGTTGGTATGCATGTACGATTAAAGGAGGCCGAGAGACACGAGACATGGATGTCGTTGAGCTTGTAACTGCTGTTGAGGCAATGGGAACAGGCGAGATTCTCTTGAATTGTATAGACAAAGATGGTACCAATAGCGGTTTTGATTTAGAGCTCATCGACCAAGTAAAGAGTGCGGTGAGCATACCAGTTATTGCTTCCAGTGGAGCTGGAAACCCTGGTCACTTTGAAGAAGTTTTCTCGAAGACTTCTACAGATGCTGCTCTTGGAGCTGGTATGTTCCATAGAGGAGAATACACGGTCAAGCAAGTCAAAGATTCTCTTGCCGAGAAGGGGCTGATGGTTAGACAATTTGAGAGCGATCTCTAAGCGATATAATCAAAATGAAGAATATTTCCAGTATTTGTTTCAGCGACTCAAGGAGTACTTCTTTTCATTAAAAAGAAAGAGATGAAAAAAGTGATTGGCACCATCGGCCCATTATCCAGATTGAATGGGTTTTTAAGTGATCGAATCATGAAACTTCAAAATGACACCCTGGAGCGTGGAGTGCTATCCGTTATAAATTTAGTGCTTGGAAAAAGAAGTATTCCCTGAAAAGAGAGGCGTATGTTTCTTGATTGGTGATCATAAGTAAGTTAAACTATTTTTGATTATCTTCCTTCTCATCCCTTTCAGAAATGAAACCATTCATACCTTTTGCAATCGAAACATTCTTCGTAGAACTTCGATAACCAAAAGGATTCATCAACCGCTCTTGTTCACTTTCACTATCAAGGCCCCCCTTCCCTCCAAACATTCTCCTTCGCCTCCCACTCCATAGATAGTTTTTCCGGACATCGAAGCCACAGACCCCATCGACCCAACAACTGATTCTTTCCTCCACACGCTATAATCTTCGACTTGAGCTATACGAACTCCTCATATCGATAACGACGCTATTTAAAGCGGGCATGCGTAGGATTTGTTTGATGAGCAGCGTGATGTGAGAGATTTGTAAGGGGGAGGGGGGAGAATAATGGAAGAGAATGGATTGTTGGAAGTACTGGAACTGAATGAAGTTTTTATTCGGAAATTTTGGGGTAGTGCCAACGGGAAAGAAGGAAGAGGGGAGGAGGATTAACTTGCCATGTCTCTTGGGGGCTGGAAGAATAAAGTTACAGCGAGGATGCTGGAGGATGTTAGAATCTTGACGTCGTGTATTATGGATCTTGGGATTTAGAAGGAAAATCACGGAAGGTATTATAATTAGTGATGTGCAGCTTTTGAAAAGCTGTGGATTAGAAAAGGATATTGTATATTCTGTGGGCACATTGAACTAGTTTCCAAATTCTAAATCGTGATGAACAAGCAAAACATGTCTCCCACTCATTGGTTCTTGGTAAAGCTTAGGCTGTGCTCAAGTAGTAGATATTGTTGAAGAGAGAGGTGTTAAGAGGGGGTGAGATTTGGGATGTGTCGACGGTGGAAAAGAGTTGACTGAAGATGGAGAGTGTTGGGGAAAAGTATCGAGCTGTTCTTTGAAGAGGGTGCAGAGTATAGATGGGATGGATCGGAAGTGTAATTTTGAGGGGCATGGTGGTAGAGGATGCGAAGATTAGGATTGGAAAATAAATCCTGGGAAAGGTAAATGTGGTACGCCGGTATATTCAAAGCTTTAAAGCCTTGTAAAGCCGTCTGTTCTCCGTGGGCGTGAGGCTACAATGTGAGAGGGACAATGGCATAGCTATTTGATGGACACTTGGGAATATCTACTATGAGCATAGTCATATTCTAGGTATGCCGACGATCATCGAACGTGATATCTTTGATTTCCCGAACTGAGAAAGAAAAGCACTAGAATCCCTTCATATATTTGTGATCCTCTGTCGTTTCCAGAACCTCAAATTTCATTCCCACAGTAATAGGCCCATCTGACCTAGGTACACCCAGCATACCAAAGCATGGCTTCCATTTGATACCTTCATCTATACGTCTATAGCTCACCAATGTATCCCATGGCTCGTGTTTGTTCTTTTCCGCAGTTTCTGGATTGACATTTGGAACCTGACATCTTGCACACCGAGCCTGGATATCAATATCCAACCCATTTGAACCCATCACGGTGGATAGAAGTCCCGAGTTTGGGTTGTTGACTATTTTCACTCGCTTCCAGTTATCTTCTGTCCATGCAGCGGGTGCGGTGTCATCGGTGTTTGTCTCGTCTTTACCCCTCACAATGATGTTCGGACGAAATCTTTCAATTGAAATCTCATCCGCTCCTTTCTTCGCCAATCTTTGATTTAACTCTTGTAGGGAAGCTTCATTTGCGATCAAGACTGGCATCACATCTGGGAAGTTTGTGCTCTCCTCTCTTCCCAATATTTCTGGTGCTCCGTTACCCCGCAGAATTCTGGGGGTTGGTCCCTTGTATACTAGCTTAACATCTTTCTCAAAGAAACCGTTGAATATGCTGTTTATCTCATCCTTGTATACGTATCCATCTGTCTTGTAGTCCCAAATGTCCACTTGTGTCAAACTTGTGTTGTCTTTCAACCATTGCTCTGTGGGTCGTGCGGGAACCATGACTTTTTTGTCTGTATTCCTAATACTGATGACCAGATATTCGGCATCTTCACTGCCAGATTCAGAGGGAGATTTGGCTGTAGCAAAGGCCGTATCGATCAAGGTCATAGATGAGATATCGCGGATTGTGATGAATTTATGGTCATCGCCGGAAACGAACATCCAGCGTCTGTCAAGGTCAAGGCCATGAGTGGTAAGGCGGGACGATTTGATTGAGATGCCTCGACAAGATTTTATCGGATAAATCAGAAGGTCGCTGATTTCGGTAGTGGTGGAGGGAGATGAAAAAGGATTGAGATTGTAGAACATGGTGGGTAATATGGATATGGATCGAAATGTGAGGCTTGTATTGTGATCTGAAGCTGGTGGTGCTATACGGTTTGTGAGAATTAGACTGCCTAGTAATAATTTAAGGTTGGGGAAGATGGCGATCTTATCTAGTGGCGGGGGAGGGAAAGGAAGGAATTTAGATTGTCGTTAGTATGTATGAATGTTTAAATGCCAATCTCCCTTCTTAGGTATGTATTCATATAGGAGACCACAGTTTGAAATGTTAGATATCAAGCAAAGAAGTATCAAGCTGTCAAGTAGTTGTAATGAACTGAATTCTCATCTAGGTATGTATCTCAATTGCCTACCTAGGAATCTTCCATATTCCAAATGTCGACTTTCACGATGCACATCATATCGTACAAACAAAAATGGGATGGATTATCTTTGACCCATCGCTTACGTCATCGTTTGTCTTGAATTAATACCTACTAGGTACCTACCTAGTACCTACTGGTTGCTCTGCGCAACCATTCCAATCCCATCTCAAGCGCTCTTTCCCACAAATAAACATCAATTGCCAAGACCCCACCTACCTTATGCAAGAACAGGTACTTTGTACTTTAGAGCGCTTTATTTTGGGGATTCTATGCAATCGTGGAGCCAGAACGTTCACATTCAACGCTTCATATTCAATCGTTTCGAGCCCCGCCACTCTGCACTCGCACTTGTTCTTTTTAATACTACCTTCTGCGAGCTTTACGTTTTGTGATTGCTCCGTTCCTTCATTAGTCTGAAGTGCGTTGTCATTCTGCAGAGTTATTCGTCTTAACAACCAATCCGCGATTAGAAAGTTGAACAATGTCCAGCTACATAACCAATCTTTTCCCCTCCGCACAAGCTGGGAAACATGATAATATCTTGCCAGTTCCCCCACCACCTCTGCATACTCGCTCTAGTCAAAATGAAAGTTTTGGTGATCGACCCAGTACTCCTGTCAATAGAAGCAACTTCATAAATCCAGTTTCAACGCCCCAAGGAAGTCCAAGCAAGAATCGCAATCCACCTGGAGCCAACGAATTGCCTACAGCGTTCGATTCTGCTATGAAGCTTACTCCTGCCAATTTGAGCAGTCCAACAAAGACTGGTCGCGTTCCGATTGGCAACCCATTGACTCCAGGGAAGGGAGCGAATGCCAACGCAGTCGATGAGTTCTTTGGCAATTCTACCGGGAATACTGATGAGAGTATCATCCAAAAATCATCAAATCCCTCAGGAAGTCCTGTACGACGACAAGGCAAAGAGAACAATACCCCTCAAGCCGCAAGACAAACAGATTCTCCATCGCTCAATCCAGCAGCGATCGCTCGCGATTCTCCTTCTCTGAACCAAGCAGCGATTTCACGCCAGGAGCTCTATCAAACTCGGGACATTCCACCACCACCGACCAGAAAATACAACACGCAACGTGGATTGACTGCAGAGGAATTGGAGATTTTGCACAAGCCAAATGTGAAACGCCTGGCCAATGTGACGCAGCTCTGTGGGTACTCCGTTGTCGTTTTATAGTAGCACTACTAATAAAAAGCAGACTTCCTTGATTACTATTACGACCTCTTGAGTTACGTCGGATCGCGTCAAAATCGACTCAATCATTTCAAGGCAGAATATCCCGCTCCCCCAGAAACTCCCGAAGAAGAATATATTCCAGTTTGGTCAAAATATGCTGGTAGAGAGCGTGCCAATTTGCGCAAACGTCGGGTACGTCTACGCCAGGGAGATTTCCAAATTTTGACACAAGTTGGACAAGGCGGTTATGGACAAGTCTTCCTTGCCCAGAAGAAGGATACTAGGGAAGTCTGTGCCTTGAAGGTTATGAGCAAGAAATTATTGTTCAAGCTGGACGAGGTTAGACATGTTCTCACGGAACGTGATATTTTGACCAATGCAAAAAGCGAATGGTTAGTCAGGTTGCTCTACTCATTCCAAGATGAGAAGAGCATATATTTAGCTATGGTAGGATTTATCTTCTATTTATATGTGTGCACCATACTAACTATTTTTAGGAATATGTCCCAGGTGGTGATTTCCGAACTTTACTGAACAACACTGGTGTTCTTGCCAACAGGCATGCTCGATTCTACATTGCCGAAATGTTTTGTTGCGTGGATGCTTTGCACCAGCTCGGTTACATTCACAGAGATCTGAAACCCGAAAATTTCTTGATCGATTCGACGGGACATGTCAAGCTCACAGATTTTGGACTTGCTGCAGGTTTCCTTGCTCCAGGCAAGATTGAGTCCATGCGAGTGAAGCTTGAAAAGGTCGGAGAGACATATGTTCCATTCGGCAAGCCTATCGAAGAGCGTACTGTTGCGGAACGCCGAGAAGGTTACAGATCCTTGAGAAACAAAGATGTTAATTATGCCAAGTCGATTGTTGGATCACCTGATTATATGGCCCCTGAAGTGTTGAAAGGAGATGAGTATGACTTCACAGTGGACTATTGGAGCTTGGGGTGTATGCATTTCGAGGCTTTAACAGGATTCCCTCCATTTGCTGGTGCTACTGTCGATGAAACCTGGAAGAATTTGAAGCATTGGAGAGAAGTTTTGAAGAGACCAGTTTGGGAGGATCCAAATTACTTTATTAGTAATCGTACTTGGAACTTCATTACCAGGTAATTATCATCCTTGATACTAGACAAACATTTGCTAACAGAATTAGCTGCATTACATCTAAGGTCAAGCGTTTCTCCACTATCTCAGAAGTCTATGGACATCAATACTTCGCCGAGGTTGACTGGAATACTCTTCGATCGCAACGTGCTCCATTTGTACCAGAGCTGGACTCTGAAACTGATGCAGGCTACTTTGATGATTTTAGCAACGAAGCTGATATGGCTAAATACAAAGAAGTCCATGACAAGCAAACGGCTTTGGAGAATATGGCCGACAGAGAAGATGCTATGAGCAAGAGTTTGTTCGTCGGATTTACATTCAGACATCGTAAGCCAAACACAGACGATGATGGGAAGTCTAGTCCTAGAAAGGCCATCGCAACCGATGGCACTTTTGGGACTATGCTATAAGCACATTATGATCTTGATGATTTTCGACATTCAATTTATGATATAGGGAGATGAAAATGGTGGGCTGGAATGGAAAGGGGTAGGACTGGAAACACTGGAAGTGGCTATTATGGATGGAAGGATGGGATTGCGGAGTAGCGGTTATAACAAGGCATATCTGCGGCGTCAAGAGTCAGCATTGCTTGACTTTACACTGTAAAACTCTTCCTGGTCTCTCCGCGGTTCTTGCGGCATTTGCTCATCGCGCTCGTTTCTGGAGTTTTTTTTTTTGTTACATGTTAATGCATACAAGTGGGGGTTAATTATTGATTGTTAGTATGAACCTGACACAATGCACATGCGAATGCTGTAATAATACTTCGAATATAATATATCTCATAAAAGTTTCTCATGTTTCATTTTCGAGAGCAAGCAGGATCGACGGAAAGTGGGGTTTATATCGTCTGATGCTTCTCAGAGAAATGAAAATTTGACAGTACTCATTTGATTGCTCTATTAATAATTCCTCAAGTATCAATGTCTGTTGAGATATACATTTTTTCTATTGATGCTTCATATCAGAGTCTTATTGGGGAACTCTATTTTGTTCCAAACATTATTTGCCATTTCAGTCATCAGGGAAAGCAGGGCTCATGAGCTCAAGCCCGGACTTTCGGTACTCAAAGGGCGGCTCAGTACCTCAGCCCGATCCATCGACCCGACAGTTCGGTACCATTCATGTTGGTTGGCGAACCGGCTAAATGAACTCGGCGATAGAACAAATTTTTATCAAGTCTTCTGCAACAATGCGGCGCGGATGCAGAAATGCCTTGGTGTTTAAATGGGGCAGGGTACAAATGGTTGGACGAGCGGGGTTCATTTGTACGACGTTACACGCCTATCGTGTGTTTTGGGAGTAGTGTAGGCGATCGCGAGTAACTTTTGTATGGGTTTTCGAACCGTTTGAATGGGTTTTGTGCGTTGGCATGGGGGTTGGCGGTGTTGGAAAGGTTAAAAGAGGGAGCGTGGATGAAATGCATCGCCGAGGCTCTGCGAAGGAATATTTGATAAATAGAGGGGGCTGTAAAAATGGGTGTCAATTCCTTCATTCGTTTTGACTGATTCTTTTGATTTTTCTGGTCCGCTCTGCTGTTTTCAATGCTGGTCTTCTAACACGATATCAAAGCGTATTGGAGCGGGAAGGAAGCCTCCCTCATCTACTCGTACCTCATGTCCGATTGTCTGTGATCTGGCGGGGTAGATACAACAGTCGGATTCAGCCTTATCTATTTTCTCAATGTTACACCAACCGTTACAATAAGCTTATTTAACTGTTTGATCGTACCGAAGCCACGCCTCTGTGTATGTTTTTTATATCACAGTGGTACGAATCATATCAGATTGTTGGCTAAGCTTCCATGACGCCTTCTTCTTCTGTGCCTATCCCCGTCATCTTTTAAACGAGTTGGTGGCGTTGAATAGAGTGGTAGAAGAAAAAGCTTGATTACTTCTTCTATTTCTTATTTTTGTTGCTTGCTTGCTTGCTTGCTTGTTTGCTTGTCAGTTGTCTAATTGATGAGTCGGAGAGGTGATATCCATGTCTTCTATCAGGAGTTCGACTTTTGGATTGCAGATATCTGGTATGTAAAACCTTCAATGTTGTGCAAGAAGTACTTTCTAATTGATGTATTGAGTAGAAACCATGAGATGTGCCGGACAAGCAGCAAAAAGTCGGCGAGAGAAGAAATTTCAAAAGAGAAATACTATGGCGAAGATTCGATCGAAACTGGGGAGGGTGTTTGGGAGGGTGTGGGAGTTTTGGCATGATTTCAAAAAGTGGAGAAGAGATGTTGAGGAAGCGAGTAAGTGTTTTCTTTCTTATTGAAAATCTGGTTCCGTGAATTGTTGTCGGTTGTGTAAAGGCCGTTTGTATAAGGGTAGCACAACAATCAATGGGCGGCAGATACATCTTGTCAATACGGGATGGAGACGGCCAATACAAGCCACCGTGAGAAGGTGGTTTTTCCGATGTCATCAAGCTAATCCTTGTTTTCTAGGACAAAGACGGGCGGATAGATACGATAACCATATGGTGAATCCAGATGATATATGGTGATATTTCGACGAAAACTCATCTGCAGTCTAAAATGGCTCGACATGAGACGAGAAAAAGATTACGCGCATCTTCAAAGGGCTCGAGACAGCATGTGATACCCTGAATACCAACAGCAAGATGAAAATCATAGATCATGCTCAGGTACTCATAGTCTGATATTCTATGGCCTGAGTAGCGGCCCTTGTACGAGATACCTCGTACATGTCACTGCTTGTTATTATTCGAGAGACAGCAGGGGCTTGCACTGTCGGTATCAGCACTTCTAAGACACAGAGACATAATCGTTTATTGAGTATCTTCCCATAGTGTCATACTATTTCGGAGTATACGAGCAGGCCTGAGGACAAAGTATTGTCGCGTCAGAAGCCTTGGTACTACCAAGTACGGAATACTGCCCTTTCCATACACTTTTCTGGAGATAATTCGGCTGTTGAGGTCCTCTAGATATCAGATCTGGAGAAGAACATTTACATTCATCTTTAAGATCAATTTGGGGAAAGTAGATGAGCAAAAATAGGAGGAGGAGAATGGTTTTGAATTTTCAGATAAAGGGTTTTGCATGCGGTTTTCGCAATGGAAAATGGAAAGAGAATTTCCTGGTTCCGTTTAGTTTATAGATGTATATAATTTTGATAAAGTTAGCGGATATATTATCCTGATCAATGTCAGTGAAACTCTTTTATCATAGTCTCGCCCCAGGATGGCTGCAGTGGGTGCATGAACTGATCAATGTTGAAGAAAGTCAGCCGAACAAGGCATTGTGAAAGCCTTGCTCCAGGAAGTGTCTGCTTTTTCAAGTCTTTGGTGTATCTTACGTTTGCAATATAAATAGCACAAGTTCATTCCAAATCACTTGACAAGAATGAGTATAGCATCTTTAAAAAATGGACTTTTTAGTTCCGAAATTCAGGAATTGAAGAGGATGATAGATTGTATTTCTAGCCAATGTTACTATTCCTTGGAAAAAGACTGAACTCTCATCCTAAATTTGGATCTACCATAGTCTATGGTACTAAGAAATTTCAGTCGACCTTGCTGATCGAACCTATCAATCCCGAGAGGTCCAAAGACTCTCTATTAGATGAATTGTGGCCAAATATAAAGACTGCAAATATTAGTTGTCCCGCGCATGCGCGGATAATGAGCAAGGACTTCGTCGCATTTACCAAACCTGATAAACCATTTCCCAGAGCTGGGAAAGGTACAGTACAACGAAGGCAAGCCGAAAAACTATATGAAACAGAGCTCAATAGTCTTTATGAAACAAATGCTAACGGGCAGGGAACAAACAATAATACAAGCGGAAACAGCTCTGTGAATAAGTTTGCGAGCTCTGACTTGCAAGGTACAATCATCCGAACCATCTCGAATCTCCAAGGATTCGAAACCTTCTCTCCATCTGATAATTTCTTTGAGCATGGATTGGACTCGCTAGGCGTGATCTCATTGACAAGGGCAGTGAATTTGGCGTTCGAATCACAGGATCCTCCACGGGATTCGATACGCGAGTCAATGATATATGCATATCCGAGTCCAGAAAAGCTAGCATGCGCCCTCTCAAATTCAGCCAAAGACGAAAATGAAAATTATGGTGAAATGCAGGAAGAATACGAAAGTTTCGTCTCTGACCTACCTATTATTCCTAGGCCATCGACACCATTCACTGGACCCAAAGTATTTTTATTGACTGGGTCTACTGGATCTTTGGGCTCATACATTCTAAGCAATTTACTTATAGAAGACGAGACATGCAAAGTCTATTGCCTCAATAGAGGCGAAGATATCGAGAAACGTCAGCTAAATTCCAGCTCGTCTAAGGGCCTTTCAACAGATTTTAGCCGTGTCTGTTTTCTCAGCATGGCGACTGGTGCTACGGAAGCATGGCTTGGTATCAAGCTTGACCAATACAAGGAGCTGCTCAATGAAGTAACGCACATCATTCACAATGCTTGGCATGTTGACTTCAACTTGTCCTTTAGCCAAATGGGTGCAACACATATTCGTCGTGTTCGTCAGCTGATTGATTTCTCGGCTCACTCAAGATTCGGTGCTTCCATTCACTTCATTTCCAGTATAAGCACTGTTGGAAATTGGTACGACAACAGGTCGAATTCGCCCAGCTCCTCCGGCTATTCCACGCCATCGCAATCAGAATCGGAACCATCAATACAACCCCGTGTTCTCGAGATTCCGTACGAGGACTGGTTGCTGCCACAAGGCTTAGGCTATGGCCAATCAAAATTTGTTGCTGAGAGGCTGATTACTACCGCCTGTAAGGTTTCTAATATTCCTGCTTCGATCTACCGAGTGGGTCAAATTGCCGGTCCGAAAAGCAGTGAGGGAAAGTGGAATGAACAGAAATGGTTTCCCTTGATTGTGAAGTCTTCAACGTATCTCAAGGCTTTACCTTCTTCGTTGGGTCCACTGGAAGCTGTTGACTGGATCCCCGTTGATCTACTTGGTAAAGTCGTTTACGAACTTGTAACATCTTCCGACCACGATACACTGGAGTCGGATTCTACAAGTGAATTCTCTTCTGAATCACCCAAAATCTTTCATCTCGTGAACCCAAAACGAACAACATACTCAGATGCTGTTCTTCCTCGACTACAATCGATTCTAGACCTTCCCACTAAACCCTTCGAAGAATGGGTCCAGCGTCTACATGATAGCGCAGCGAATACACAGGATGTGAAAATACATGATGATCCAACAGTGAAAATACTTGGGTTCTATGAGGGTCTGGTCGAGAAAAAGAAGGAAGGCAGATCACAAGTCTAGCTCGATACGGAGAAGGCCATCGAGGGAAGTGTGACCTTGAAGAGTATGGATCTGATCGATGGAGACTGTGTAGACAACTGGATGAGGCAATGGGGTACGTTTGCAATGAACATGGCGAATAGAATGAGGTTATTTCTCCCAAAACAGGTAGATATCGAACGTGTATATATGTTCGTTTGTTAAGATAACGACCGAATGAATTGATTAATGAAAAATCGTATTGCTTTTCGCTAGGTGAGAATAACATTTGTGTGATGCATTCAAAATTTGGAATGGTAAACGGCTGTGATTAGATGTCAAAATGGAGTCAATTTTCCAAATTCATTCAGCTTCTAAAATTAATAAGCATTCAGAACTCTTTTGTTTAACCATGGTTCAGATTATTAGATACATTAGATCTGTAGTCCTAGGATTCAAAACACTTAAATTATTTCCATCCACCAATCTATGAAAATATGGACATTTTAAGGACAGTAGGTAGTTATCTTTCCATATGCCATGTTTCTAATTACGAAATGAGAATAAATAAAAATGTTCAAATAAATTATCTTTGCCCATTGTACTCCTGAGGCGCAATCAGTGCTATTATCTCATTTAAGAATCGAAGAAAAAGAAGAAAAAAATGCAAGCGCCCATCATCTACCACCTTAATATCTTCGACGACGCAATCCCGAATCAATTTCGTCAACTTCCCCTCCAGCACTAGTATACGCATTCCAAGCATCGCAAGTTTCCTTGACCACCTGTGGAATCATACCTCTCTGATCTCTCCCCTCAGCCACCAAATCCGGTCTCTCAAAAATATTCACCAAAAGCCCTGCACTAACATGCGAACTCGTATGACAATGGAATGGCCAAACGCCAGGATTATCCGCAAAAAATTCTACCACGAGGAAACTGGGATCGGATGGCGAACCGGGTCTCATAAGTGCCGTGTCGCGACGGACGGGATTAGATGGGTTTGTGATGGTGCCGTCCCAAGTTCCCTTTCCTTCGGCGAGGACAAAGAAATCGTGCCCGTGGAGATGCATAGGGTGAGGAGTATCCCAGATATTGGTGACGTGGATGCGGATAGAAGGATAACTGGAAAAATTGTAAATATTCCAATCTTGAGGAAGGGTTGAGACGGGAGTGCCTTGGCTGGCAAGAAGGAGGAGTGGTGAGCTAGAGTGGTCAGTCATTGTATGAACGGTTGTGTGAGAACGTAAAGCTTACTTGTAGTCAGCTCGAAAGGTCGAATTATTCACAGTGAAGAGGGCACTGCCAGATCCATTCACACCAACATTGATTTCCATGTCCTGTGTGATGGACGGGCTCTCGGGTGGGCTTATTTCGGTGTATGGAATGGTTAAATGCAACGGGTCCTATGAATCATGTCAGCATATTCAGTCATCAGCACGGGGTGGAATTTCTGACATTGGCACAATCATTACTGTCCCACGATACGCCTGTCGTTGTCGGTGCAAGTGTTGTATTTGCGTTGTCATAATAAACTGCTGCTAAACCATGAGGATTTGTGCAAGTCAGAAGCATGCATGGAACATCCAGATCAGACCGCATCCAGACAGCATCCGTTGATTCTCCCGTTGCATGAACCAATACATCAGCTCTTTGTCCAATTCCAAGAGTTACCACGTTAGTCGTATAAGGAACGATTGGAACATAATCGACCGTTGTAACCTGAAGTTGGTGTCCATCAATTGAGAACTTTTGCGTGCCTGCACTACCAGCATTGATGAGCCGGAGACGATGCGTCTTGCCTTTGATAAACTTAAATTTGGAGAGCCCCGCATCCGGAGTACAAGTCCCACCCAAGGTGGAATTGCAATTGAATGACCCTTTTCCATTGATTAGGTTATTGTCAACATGTGGGAATATTGGACCATTCGGAACTTTTGTCGCGACGCCCACAACCATGCTACGATATGATTGATGAAGATAGTCAGACTGTGGCAAATCAGTATCAGAACAAAATTGAAAGGCAAAATTACTAACCAGCATGATGGGTCCAAGATCAATATCATAATCTACGTGATTGGGACTTTGAAATTTTAGTAAGCTATTGAAGTTTTGATGAAGGTTCTCTTACCCATAAATTACCAATGGCCCAAAAAGGCCATCGTTGTACTGAGCGCTAAAATGAGAATGATACCAGCTGGTTCCAAAAGACTCGGCTCGAAACTCGTAAGTGAAACTACTTCCAGGGGCAATGGGGCATTGAGTGACGGATGGTACACCATCCGCCCAAGGACTCAGCTTCTGTGGTTGACCATGCCAATGAAGACTCAGCCCTTCTTTTCCATTATCGGTAATATTGTTTGTGACTCTGACGCTAATCGTGTCTCCCCAGTTTGCTTCGATGAGAGGTCCAGGGAATTGATCATTGATTAAGATAACACTTTTCTGATATCCATCTGGTGCTTTGATAGATCTGGATACTGTGAGATCATAGTGCCGAGTCTTTCCAGTATTGGGTGGTAGATGTGGTCCTGGCTTGGCGTTTCCCCAAGGGTGTCCGTAATATGACTTTGATCAAGTTAGCGAGAGACCAACTTATGTGCTTGACACCAAGTGAACATACACCACCATCATTTAGAAATGGAGGAAGTGTGGATGCGTTCAAACACCCATATGTAGATAGCCCTATAATAGAAGTCAGTAATTTCAATTCCAGTAGCTATCAATCACTGACCATTAGTAGAATATTGAGATAACGAAGCATGCAACGAAGCCGCTCTAGTAAGTAGTCCCTTCATCCATGCCATTTTGGAGTGTAACAACGATGATAAACAAATGCTGTGTAACGATTAACTTGTGGCTGTCCAACGAAGGGAAATAATGAAGGGGAGAGGGAGACTTTATAAGAGAACGGTAGTCTCAAAGTGTCATAGATATTGTAGGAAATCTGGAGGTAGAGATTTCAGCTCGGCGTTAGACCTGAGCCCGTTGGAGGGTCAAAAAAGGAGCAATTTCAAACAAAATTAAGAATTTCTAACTTGGCTATGGTTATGGCTTCGAATTTGTGTTCGATGTACCGTAGATATATGTTTCCACTCCACTGGCTTGAACTCAAACAATAGTAAACAATATTTACAAGATTGCGTTGAGCAAACCAATGTAGTTGAGAATAAAGTTGCTATTCTCAGATCCTACATGGTAGGTAGCCTGGGCGAAAGGTGTAAAAGCCGGAAAGCCATTAAAGCCACGCTGTAGATCATGCAAGGCTGACTGAGTCTTGACAAAGTCACGGCATTTCTAATTTCATTATATTACTGCTTTTCGTTGGCACATTTCGTGGGTTTCACAGCCGCTTTTGTGAAACATTTCCAATTGCAACTTTGAAAGTATTTTGCTGCCAACCCGATACCAATATCTTGGAATTATTGAAGTCCCCGATGACGAGAATATTGTCATGCAATTGTTGGTGGCGGTAGCAAACTGAGTCCGTTTGCGTTTTCGGGAATCAAACGACCCAATGAATGTTTCAACTCGGTGCGTAGCTGAGTGATTGAAATAACATGCAAAAAGATCCTCAAATTCGATGGTGGAAAACAATTAGTCGTGCAGAAATTGCGTTACATCCCGGAATCTTGGCTTCGGGCTCTAAGGACATCTATACTGAAATTTGTTGCTATCGCAACTATGCGAGATCCAAAATTGTTGAGATTCATCTCTATTAAAGGTTGTCTGGGGGACTAAGAATCGTCCGCATGGGATCTTCTTCTGGGATTCGCCTGCATGTTTACACATGCTTTCCCGTCGTGTTGTCCCACGTCGGCGGGGTAGGGGTTCAAAATGTGTAGAGTTTGTACAACCTCGAATACCAAGATTGCAGCAAATCATTGGCGCACAGCTGGTCACTATCAGCTGATTTGATGTTCGTATCCTTCTGGTGTTCCATTGGCATGATAATGTATTCACACACAACGTCTCTCTGGATGTGGGGGGTGAGCAAAAAACAAATATTCTTTGAGGTTGTGATATTTCGGCTGCTGGACCGTCTCCGTATATGCAAAACCTCCCGTGATCCTTGCGTAGATCGTTTTCTCAACAGGGCCAGGTATTACCAACAGTCCGGATATACAATATACTTCAAACTCAAAGGTTCAAATATTCGACTCTTAACATCCGAAAACCACTCGCATGTCTATCTGGAATTCCAAGCTTTTACGATGATCACATGACCATCTAGTAGTGTGGCAGATGTTGCACGGATATCCGGGGAAGGAGTCTAGTTCAAGCTAATCCATAGTTACTAGTTAGGTCTGTAAGGCTAATGTTTCATCTCAACCAATAATAGAAATTGACTCGTCCGCAACCGCAAACCTTTCATTCCGACGCTGCAAAACAATATTCAAAAGTTGTCGTATACTCAAAGCTGATTTCCGAAAGTTATCAATACTCTATTCTTACCACCCTTCCAATAATATATCATATCACTTCTCAGTCTATATCGTAAGATCTTACATTAGATCTTGAAGGCGGTTCACAATTGTAAACGTCATCGAAACCCAGCTGATTTTCAATATTTCTGATGCACAGCCTATCAATTTCTTCAGCCCTGTATAGAAATTCCACTCTTCGAATCGATGATAAAAATAGCTTCTATCTTGGCCTTCAAGTTTGGAATAAAGGTCTGGAAGGGTTGAATTTTATTCTTCTGAGATGAATGGTAGCGATATCGGCGAACTTAGTGACAGTCTAACACGCAGCAAAGATCGTTGTCAATACGAACATGCTTTATGGGGTGCAATATAAGCTCTAAACTCGAATGCTCTTACTTTATGACAAGAAAATTTCCTCGATCCAAGAAATTGTGGAGGGTGGAAGACAATCGAACGTGATAGAGCGTGATCCTCAGTCGATATAGCCTACCAAGCAAGATATTACTGTACATTGCGGTATGGAGATTTGAATGGTCACTACCAGAATCAAAAAGGTAAGATATGATATCGGCGAATATGTCGTTTCCTTTCACTACTCACAATTACGAGATTTACATCTCAAAATTATGTTAAGAATACAGCTTCGTACAATATACATCAAATTCCAAAATCACCAGAATTTCAGAGCCACCCAGAAATTGATTTCAAACCGATGTTTCAGTTTTCTTCTAGAGTCTCCCGGTTTTTCCAGCATTGTTCTGGAAGTCTATCGAAACATGACATGCAAAAGGCGGCTGAGAAGTGAAGGAGGCAATACAGCCACAAGCGGCACGGCAAGAAAGGAAACAAACATTTCCCTTGTAATTCCATAGCGAGGTCCGATCTATCTAATCAATACATCATTGCTCACCAATCCATGGATTGGGGGAGTAGGGAAGTGAAGATCGAATAATCTTGACAATATCTTCTAGAACGTGGTTCGGGGGTTCTCTCACGGCTTAAGAGGCGTAGGGGCGGCGTATTGATAAATTTTTCATCTCCTTGAACCGGTTCGCAATCCGACTATGCTCGGAGATCTTTTTGAGTAATCATCTTAATGAGCTGCCGAGGTGCTCCGTAATTCATTCGGCTCTCTTAAACAACTGGCTAATTCATAATTGGGGAAAGTGATTGTCCACATAGCTATTCTATGTCATCAAATTGATCAAGATTCTAGGAAAACCGAGTCTAATGACATGATCCATCTTCAACTAAGTATCACCAGCTCTATACTGAGTAAGAGGGACTTGTGACAATAAACCGTCATTTTAGTGGAATACATACTAAAAACTCTAGCGTGTCAATTGCTTCCCAGAAGAGGAAGTAAGTGCCCTTTCAGAGGAAACTATCAGCATCATAATTAAATGTTTCCAGTGTAACAGATCACATGTTATATTCTATCACTCAGTGTCGACTTAATCATGTGCACCTCTTTTCTCCCCTTTTTGGATTGGAGAATGCTCTGGAATATTATGTTCGCTAAAGAAAAGCGAGATCCAAGATTTCTTCAGGAGAGTCATGACATGCCAAACCCTATACCTGACTACTGTTAGATCAAAGAGAAACCAAGTTTCAGTAATTGAATTGCACCCTTCGTATGTAAGGATCTCTCAAACCGTTCAAAGTAAAATTGCTTAGGTATGCCATTGTATGTAACTTATAATCTACACGTGATAAACTATGATCTAATACGTGAAGCCAGAATGACTAGGTTCGGAGCTAGTACCAGACCAATACGTCTTTCTAAATGTTAGAGTCGAAAGCCAAATTAAAGTTCAGAGATTCAACGGTTTTCGATACCTTGATCGAACTCGAGATTCCGGCTATGATTCATGATGAGTTATGGAGCAAGTACACTATTCGGAACTTGTAATATCCTGAAGAGTCATTTCTGAAGCATATTCGTATGTATTCCAAGCTATGAAACTATAGTAAGATAATGTTCACAGATCGGCTTGTACTTTACACGTAGTTTCCTTCAGTAGATTGTGATTCTTGAAATCAAAACGTAAGTCATTATGTGATCTAGACTCTTTGCTATAAATCCTGAACCCTTAAATCCTTTACAGAGCTCTCCTAGTACTTACTGAGTTCTGATTTCTATCTAGTGACTTCATATGAGCTATCAACCGCGACTAAAGTCTTCTCAAAGACGGAGATCCAGCACTAGACATTAACTAGCAAGACTGACTCACAACCGGCACCAAAACAGAATCTGGGGTACTTTAGCTGGTCCAGATGGAAATATGATTTTATATATATAAAGAGCTCATGATTTTAGTAGTCGTACATCAACCAAATCTCAGAGATTATTTTCATACCAGACATTCTTCCAATACTAGATACTATTCCCAAACCACATCTTCCAAATTCAACAATGTCCGCACAATCAGAGTACAACAGCCAGGCCAACGAGGCCGCTCAGGAGAATAGTTTTTTGGAAGAGTTCGATGCAGACTTCGATAAAGCATATAAAGATTTCGAAGCCGCCGACCCTGCCCCTGCCCTCGCTTCCGAGCAAGAAGCCGCTGTCGCCGTCGTCCTCGCACCTGAGCCACAAGTTGAAAACGGCCAGGTCGACGAGGACGCAGAAGATGGCGGCTTTGATGCTGAGTTCGATAAGGATTTTGAGAAAGAATTTGCGGAGCATCAGGGAACTGCCACCCCCGCTCCCGCTCCCGTAGCCCCCGTCGTCCCTGTCGTCCCTGTCGTCCCCGTCGTCCCCGTCGTCCCCGTCGTCCGCACACCCCAGCAACCAGCGAATGCATATCTTGCTAAAAACATGGGCATGTGTGTCAACAGTTATGGATTCATGTAAGTGCTCCTTCCTCTTTTGACAATCAGAGGTCCCAATAGTCTAGACTGCAGTCCCACAATGATGAGATTTGAATCTCTCAATTCAATTTGAACATTCACATGATTCGAATTGTTGAAATCATTTCATACATTCTTTCAACATATAAGTTCCTTGCAAGTTACGAATATTGTGGTGTATCTGCTAACATTGTATTCTTATAGACGGCCCACATTTACCATCGCAGAAAAGCGAGCAAGGGAGCGAAGAATCGCTGCTTATAGAGCCAGTGGTACATCGAAGGAGCAAGCTATCTGCTTGGACTAATAGTAGATGCAAGTAAGTCATAGACTCATTATAATACATCCTATGGCAGCAGACTTGCTAACATATTGTTCTAGTTTTTTTTTTAGAGAAATATATATACCAGAGGCAGATATATCAGCGACTGTTAGAACTGGTTCTATACTTATAATAGAAGCTATTTTTGCCCCAATCTCTTTTACGCACTTGCAATATCTAGCGATGTGAACGATTAACAGCTGAAGTGCAAATATCGCAACAAACATCTCACCTCGTCGCTGCCTTTCATCCAAGATACGATAATTTCAAATCCTTAGACGCACTTGCGTTTTGCCAAAACTCCACTGATAACATCTTTCTTACCATATATGTCATCCTCTTTCAACCCTTCTCATTCTTATGCCCCAATTTCATGTACATCATCCTACCTCGCCGTCTCTGCATTCTCGGCTCTTTAATCCAGTTCTATCAAATCCCTCGAGCTCCAGCATCCTAAATTCCTTTACCACCCTGCCATCTCTCAATCATTAACCATTCAATTCATTACTTCCCCAGTTCCAGTACTCTACATCTCCCCTCCTCACTTCACCGCGCCGCCATACACTTCATCAAGCCATATCATCATAACAACACCCTCTCTATTATCTTTCACTTATACCACTCCACCGTACCATTCCCTTCCCTTCCCTACCATATCAAAAACAAAGTAATATCAAAACCACCACCAATATCAACACCAACACCATCATCCATCCAACCTCCCTATTCCCAAATATCCTGTACACAGAACCTTCCTCTTAAAGTTGTTTCCCAAAACCTTACCCCACATCCACATCAACTTATCTCGTTACCTTTTCTAGTGATGCTCTACATCATACCTAAGCGAACAAGTCACCCAAATCAAATACCTTACCTTGAGAAAATCACTACAGCTCAAACAATCAATCCCTTCAGAACCTCAAAAAAATCAGCCCATTACCTCACATCACATTCCAAAAATCAAAATGAACCAGAGCCAAATTTTCACTCCTATCTACAACCACTCCATCCACACCTTTTAAATCTAATCCCGACAATATTTTTCTCAAACACATACACATACATCGAATCCCCATCACCATCCCCATTATCAAGAATAAATAAACACAAAACCCCCAATAACAATCACAATTACAATAAATTAATAAACAATCTCTCTCGATCAATAAATAGTATAAATATCATAATTCTACTCCCTCGCTCTGCTATATCCTATTATCCTAATCTACGAAAACGGATCCATTCCCATCCCCATCTTCCTTACAAAGAAAAAACCCCCCGGATTTTCCTACTTCTCAACATCTTCAATATCTTCAATATCTGCAATATCTCAATCCCCCCCTCACACAAAACACACAATAGAAATCTTCCACAGCATCCCAAACCCCAAACCCAATCTCCCTAAATCTAAATCTAAATCTCTTAAACAAACACCATATATCCATAAATCCATGAATCCATAAATCCACCCACCTATCCACCCATCCACCCATCCATAAACCACCTATCCATAAACCATCTAAGCCTCCCCTCGTTCCCCCCCCTCCCCAAAAAATCAACATCCTCAAATCCATAATCCCAGCTCCTCCTTTCCCTTCCTTTCCATTTACCACAAATGTACACCTACCTACCTACCTATCCATCCTATATCCTTCATCCTATATTCATTCTCCCCACACCCCATTCCCCATTCCCTATCTCCAACCTCTTCCAACTCCAATTCCAACTCCCTAAATATACTTATAGGATTTCGCATATATAATAAATAGAGACTTACTCCTTTCTCTCTCTCCTTTCTCTCTCTCCTTTCCCTCTCTCCTTTCTCTCTCTCCTTTCTCTCTCTCCCCATTTCCATCTCCATCTCCATCTTTATCTCCATCTTTATCTTTATTTCTATTTCTATTTCTATTTTTATCCCCATCCCCATCCCCATCCCCATCTCCATCTCCATCCACCTATCCCCTTCCCCTACACATCTTTCCTCAAACACATCTCTCCCCCTCTTACATCATCCTATCCCCTCCTATCCCCTCCTATCCCCTCTTACAACATCCCAGCCCCTCCCAGCCCCTCCCGTCCCCTCCTACTCCTTCTAACTGATATCGATACTATATAAACCATATAGATATTATACACTATATTATATAATATATCAACTTCGATGTTCAACTTATTTACCACTCCAAGTCAAAGTCAAAGCCAAAGCCAAAGCAAAAGCCACAGTTGATTGCAACAAGAGAAAGTTTCTCCAAAGATATAAACACAAACATAAACATACACTCCCGACTCTCATCCATCTGTCTCACAAATTTCATTTCACTCCATATCACTCTACATCACATCAATTGACTTTCAACTCCCATCTTTACACAACAAAAACATCTCATCTCTTCTCACACCATCCCACCATCTCAAAATCAATCACTGCATCTTTCACATCAAAAAGAAAAAAATCGCCATCTTACATTTGTTTTCCTTTCAATTTCTCTTCTTACAAGTTACAAGAACTAAAAAGATTACAAAAATCCCTTTTTACTCCTCACTCCACATCCCACCAAATTATGCCCAAACCAAATTTGATGATTTAATCCTCTGCCTTCCAATTGCATGATGTAGTATTGACATCTACTTTCGATTCCTAATCCTATTCCATGCACGTAAGTATTATGCGCGGCCGCGTATTTCCTTTCCCCAATACCCTCATTTATCATGTAGACCGTCATCAGATCGATACCCCAATCAGACCCGTTCCACTCCAATCCCTACTGAACGCCCAAAAACTCCAATATTTCGGTTCCGTATCCCATCCACCACCCAAAATTACAAAGAAGCCCCAAATTTGGCACGTCGAATACCCATAATTGTAGGAGATTTCGTGTCCGTTCCAAGTACCAATATATATATACAAGAACACCCTCATAAGCTCTCCTTTCATTAATCCACAATCATCCACCAGATACTTCCAAGAAGAATCAACAATACCACTGTCGTAAGAATTCCTGCTCCAACCCTATCAGCCGTCGTAACTGGTTGTAACGCCTGATAGTTGGTCGGGCTCTTCCCAGATCCAGCAGTGGGATCACCTTTACTTGTTCCACCCGTGGAATTAGTGACTGGTCCTGCAACCTGCGCAATGAGGTTACTTTGAATGACCTCTAAAGCTGACATCTGTTCGCCCACTCCATAAAATCCATCGAATTGTCCCGTTCTCCAATTCAGTCCGCAAGTGCGTCCATTATCGCCTCCAACGCATGATGCGGCAGCCCCTTTCGCCGAGGGGCGTAGTAATTGCATAACAGAATCGTAGGTAAAGGGTGCCATTTTCGTTGTGGCCGCTAGCCAGCGAGCAAGGTATGCTTTGAATGATTGTTGATCAACATTGCATTTTCCGTTGTTCTCACAAGCTACCTCCATCATGACATTGTCTTCGAAGAAAACATGAGTAGCATTTAGTAAACCTTCGACACGTCCACGCCAGATATCGCTTCCGTTAGTATAATTGTACATATTTGCCGCACCAAGAAGGAAAGCTCCAGCATTATAAGTCCACTGTATATGGTTGAGCTTGGTACAATTGATAGTATCGTCAGAACCATCGTAGACGTAGTAATTTTGATCCATAAGCCCCACATGCTCCATCCAATCCCAGGTTCTATCTGCCCACTGTGCGTATGTATCGTTGCCAGTGTATTTCGCAAGGCGTGCACCCAAATTAAAAAAGCAACCATTAGAGATCGAGTTTTTGTAATTGTAACCGTTATTGAAGGTAAAAATTTGCCATCGTAGACCTCCAGCACAAGTGCTCTCGTCCCATCGAGGAGCCTGAGTATTAAAAACTGCCTGCGCGAGAGCGAGCCATTGAGGCCTATTTGAGGGAGGATTTGGGAAATTCACTTCGGCTGCAGACATAGCCGCCAACCCCCAGAATCCCTGATCGTCATTTCCCTCCGTTTTAGTTTGATTCGGGGTCATGTAATCATTATCTGGTCCCGTCTGCCACAGCATAGCTTCCGTAGTAACATCGTTATATGATGAATCGCCTGTATAATACCAATAGTCAATCAGTGAGCCGAACATTGCTCCAGCCTCCCACCAATAATATGGAGCCGGTAGATTCCCGGGTATGCCACCCGTTTGGTTTCCTGTGTAATAGGACATCATATCGTACGCAATCGTACTCGCCGCGGACTTGATAGAATCTGAATTTGTAGTCAGTGTATATTATTTTACATAGAGGACGATATATATACCCGGAGAATCAAGATCAACTTCTATCGCATTAACGACATGACTTCCAGCTATTAAAGCTGTAGCGAAAGTCGATACCGACTTTGAGACCTTCATGGTGAAAAGTATGATATTTGCGTTTGTGCAGTCTTGTGTAGTTTCGTGTAATAAATATTAACTAGGTGTTGAGGTTGAAAAAGCCCTGGGGTCAATGACGTCTATACACCAAAGCACACCAGAGGTAGAAATGACGAAATATTCAGAAACCACCTCGAAAACGACAGTAAGAAATCCTTCGAATTAAATTATATCCAGAGAATGGTTCCAAACGGGATGGGATAAAAGATTGAATTATTCTCCTCGAACTTTCTATACCCTAATTTCCCAAGAACCAAGATCAACAACGAACAATTGAACGACCCAATTAATTTCGGGAGAGAGTGAGCAGAAGTCCCAAAAATTAAGCCAAAGAGCGAATTGGTTGTAGCAAAACCGGGACCAACACCATAATAGGATGATTATGATGGAAATAGATGTTGTTGTTTTGATGAAGTTGGTGGTTGTAGAGTGAAGAGATTTATCGAGAGTAAAGTAACGGTTGGTTGTGTTGTACCAGGTAGGTAGTGACGAATCTTTGGAATTCTCTCGTATTGATGGAAGGCGCGGATGTGGAGGTAGGATCCTAGATGATGATCTTGCGGGGAATGCAGATTTATAAAGAGAAGCAAGGATAATGAGGCGGAGTAGTCTTGGAATTCAACACCAAGAATGTAAAAAGCAATAGAGGAACGAAGAACGAACTTTCGTCGGTGTTGAGTTAAATCAAGTACCGTGCAGTAGAGTTGAGTAAAGTGGCATCCATACCAACGGTACTGTATTGAATCCGATTCGTGAGTGGCTACTAGGAAATACGTACGAGTAGAGTAGTCGTGGGAAAATAGAATAAGACGAAGGTTGTGGAGAAGAATAAGTCTCGGCTCTTTTAAACTTGTGTTTCCATCCATGAAAGAAAAAGATGTTCCGATCAGTCCGGAAGGTTTGAAAGAAATTCAAACCAAGGCTCGTATTTGATTTCTTGGTAAGATATGGAAAGGTAAGAAAAGAAAAATAAGATGGATGAATGCATATCTATCCAGGTACGATCTAGTAGGTGCCGTGTCTATAAAAAAGAAAGAAAGAAAGAAAGAAAGAAAGAAAGAAAGATAGTAGGTATCTACTTCATAATGAGTCCATCGCTCACTCATCCGCCTTGTTGTTGCAATTATTCAGATGATGGATGAATGAATTATTTCCGTCTTCTCTCCAATCCAATACCTACCACCTAGTAGGTACCTACCTGCTCAGAATTTAGCCTACCAGCCACACAATCATTCGGTCCATCTACACTCCGAATCATTCCATACCATTTCAGTCATTTCAGTCATTTCCATGACCACGGAAAACCGACTTTGGTCAGACAACCGGTGCAGGTGCAGGTGCAGGTGCAGGTGGACTTTGCATAATGCCTAGGCCAATAAATAATGGTCGGCTTGGCATGGACAGAATGATGATGATTCCAAGAACTTCCAGCTTTTATTCTTTTTCCAATAGATTTATCGCCAAGTCAACGTGGTGTGGCTGTCGTATTGTCTCAGCTAGAAGAGAAGAGTCCTTTTGCTTCAAAGCCTACCCTGGATAGATACCTACCTACCTACCGAGAAGGTCGAAATAAAGTTCTGTGTGGATTTCATAATTTCTGGATGGAAACTTAGTGGAGCATAAATGAGATGGCAGCCTCTGTGCTCAACTGTAAGGTTAACTGTGCGTTCATTGGTTGATTTGTTTGATATCATGATTGATCATGTGATGAGCGATCAATGCAGGTGATCTGTAGAACTCATGCTGGATTGGTATCAGATGTAGCCATGGCCAGAATTAATACAGAAAGGAAGACAACCTTATATAGAAGAGTGGCACATCAACGATGATCAATGAGCAGGAGCTGACATTTAAAAGAACGGAAATGAGATAAAGTATTAATATAGATTACCGTATTCCATCCTCAGCTTTTCCAGGTCTCTCAGATGGAAAGCCCTACGGATTGCCCAGGCATGCGAAGACATACGGAGTAATATACAATTAGTCTCTATTCTTAGTGGGCGAAGTGAAGAATGGTATGAAGAAATCCCAAAAGATCTGCCGTTTCCTGGTATCGCCATTTCCCGTACGTATTCGGGTCCTTTGCATCCTTCAAAAACCTCCCATTCCCAGGACCATGATCTTAATACGGATGATTGATGCGTCTACACACGATGAGTCTCAACTTCTCGGCGCGCCAAATCCCAAATAAGGGATTCTTCAGCCTCGTCTCTCATGAGTGAGGACGAAGTATGAGTGAGTATCTTCAAATAGAAATGGGATTTAATCTCCCCATCCCCATCGAGTGGTATTGGGTGATTTGGCACAGATCACATAATAACCTTACGGATGTTCGAAGGATTCTGCAAATATCTCATGCAAGGCACGCACACGGAATCGTCTATCCTCACCGTCGCGCGTTTAAGGAAACCTTGGGATTTGATGAGAAGATAAGATCGGAGCAAGGATTAATTAGGGATAAGTCAAGGATTACGACACTTTCGAAATAGAATCCCCCCCTTTGATTGGAAGATATATTGGTCACTAATTATTGAAAATTAATTCAACCAACTGCAACCTTGTCTTTACATTTCTGTCACTTCTATTTTTAAATATAGTATCAAAAAATATAACACTTGGGATCCACACTCCAACAACGTCACCTTGTTTGTATCATCAACAATGAGCACTATGATTACTGCTTTTAATACACATCCGCATGGAGTACTTTATCTCCATCACCAGCCCTACATAGCAATGGAAGAATCATTTTCATCTTTACCGCTGTTATCTTTACCGCCGCAGACTTATACACGTAGTTGATTTCCTCATCAAGGAGCCGGATCTCCTAACGCTGACTTCAATCTCTTACTCTCCTTTGAATTCTTGCGCGCGTTTAGAAGTCTCGGATCTCCCCAGGCTTCCTCTCTCACTGTTACTCCCCTTCTCTCCTATCCTAGCCCTGTTTCTGAGGCTAGCATATTGTTTCACACAATTCGTCTTTTCTAATTGGCTATTTCATATTCTCACATTTCACTTCTCATCATTGCCATATTCTCAAGATGGCAATGAGTTTCTCTTCAGATATCACGTTAGCAGGGCCATCTCCACTGTCTTTTAGGAAGACACGTGCGTGCAGGCAGAAGTCAAAGACAGGGTGTACCACTTGCAAGTGAGTAAAAGTGGTGACTGAAATGTTCGATTGATCCACATAATCGATTGGATGTTGATAGTGTGAAGTTTGTGGTTTCTTTCATCATACTGAAAATTTTCTTATGTTGAAAGGTAACCATCCGATCATTTACTAACAGTTCGTTCAATTGTAGGCTGCGAAGGGTCAAATGTGATGAGACCAAACCATCGTGCATGCGATGCATAAACTTCGGGAGGAAGTGCGATGGCTACGAGTACAGTCCTAAGGTATATCTTCAATCTATTCTCTAATCTGGAAATACTAACACCAGTTTTAGGATAAACCGGCTTGGCTGATGGGCCCAACTATATCTACTGGCATATCTCAAGAAGTAGTAGAATCTCCACCGTTTTCAATACCGCCTCGTATCTCCGTGTTGAACTTCGGTAATGAACAAGAGGCTCAATATTTTGATTTCTTTTGCAAAGAGACCGTCTTCGAGCTCGCGGGAGGGTGTAAAAAGAAACTTTTCAACGTCATCATCCTTCAATCTTGTCATGCCGATACGTCTGTCCGACATGCTGCCACCGCAATCGCTGCTTTGAGCAAAGCAATGAAAGTGTCGAAATGCATAGACCCGAAAGAAGGTGAAGCCGGTTTTAAAAGGATTTGTAAGTCTCAAAGATGACTTGGTAATGTAGTGCTAATCGCGTATGATATAGCCGATCAAGTAGAGATGCACCGTCAATACGCTTTGAAGCAATACGGAAGATCCATTCGGTATCTTCGTAACCTTATCCGAACGAGTCAAAATTCTCTTCGCATACCTTTACTTGTGTCTCTCATCATATTTTGCTTTGAGAATTTTCGTAAGCTCCATTCTCTCTTTGAGCATTTCTGCTACACAATTACTGATCCCAGCGTCTGATAGATGGCAACACTCAGCTGGCCGACAAACACATTTATAGTGCACTTAAGATGATGCACCATCATGAAGCAATTTCAAGTCATCCCCACCACAATCCGTTATTGAGCTCTCCTGCGCCGGATTTGGTAGAAAATGAGATTGTCACTGCGTATCTCCACCTTGCTCTGGCGATCGTGACACGACCAGATGATCCAGATTCATTGAGCGATAAGGTCCTCGATCTCATTTCAAACGATATACCCAAACCGGACATTCCTCGACAACTTGACAATCTCGCAGAAGCCGAAGTTCATTTAGAACATGTGCTATACCACTCTCTCCCGAAGATACCAAGGGCAGACCTGCAAAGGCGCTTGGCATCACCGGATCTTTCTCCTCAAGGTTTGGCAATCAGCTTTTCAAGAATTCAGAAGCTTCACCCAGAAGCATCATCTCCTATCCTCACAGGATTCGAGTTTCCTAAGTTCAGTTCTAGCTTTCAAGATTGGCAAAGAGCATTTCAGCCAATCATTTCTTATGCACAATCTCCTTCGGGCAATGCAGATTTTATTGCTGCTACCACTCTTCAGATCAAGGCTCTCGGGATAGGACTCATGGGTCAAGGAGTTTTCCTTGATTACAGGATTTCCGATCATTTCCTTCCCATCTTCCGTCAAATCATCTCTCTCAGTCAAAAACTTGTTTCCGATCCTCGATTCTTGAAGACATTCGTCTTCGATGCGGGGATTATTCCTTCTCTTTTCGTTGTGATATACGCGTGTCCTGATCAAAAAATAAGGAGAGATGCGGTCACGATCTTAAGGGAAGCAGGCCCTAGACGTGAAGGCACATGGGATGCTTTAAAAATTGCTAGTATTGGACAAATGCTGTTAGATTCCGAGGAAATAGGGCCAATAAAGACGAAGTCGACATTTCTGCCATTGAATGATATAAACTTGATGTCGCCAACAGTATACGAGGAGATTCAGACACCTATACTTCAATCTCCACGACCGAGACGAAGGTCTCTTCTTGTCTCACCACCTCTGTGGGAACGTGGTTCAGAGCGAGGGTTTGTGATGAATCCGTCTTAAGTTCACTTGAAGCCTAGCCTGAAGGTCTTTAACAGTATGTCAAGATCTAACGCTGAGTTGCAAGTCTTTTTGGTATGGACCTCTTTTCTTTCAGAGGGGAGAGGGGGTTATTTTCTTCGACATCTCGATGCTTTCTTGCATCATTTTCTTGCGACGTTTCTTATCAAGGCGATACGAAATCCTTTCATAGTTGCGATGGCACGTTGAGTTCACTAATTTCATGTACAAGTTTTCATTCATCTAACCGTACATAGGTTTATGTATTTCCATCTCACCATTTCGGAAACCACCACTCAATCAGCTAATACGCGATATCACTCACTATGCTCATGTTGATGTTTCAGCGCTCTTCATTCTATTCAATACCTCTTTTTATTTTGATCTATCGATTTTCTATTTATCTATTCCTTGTTATTCTTTTTCTACTTCTTCTCCTCCCCCTACAAATTCTTCTTTTCTTCTTTTCCTCGAATTCTCATGATAAACGATGACATTAATTCTCTTTGTTCTGACATTCTCGTGTTCATATTTTTCATTTTTCGATTGATGATATTTCTTTGTCTCCTTATACCATATTTAGCTTTCTCTTTTACATCTTACACGACCTACAACTGGGGGAAGAATGGATTGTGGGATAATTGATATTTCTGAATCTTTGGAGCACAGGGGAGTTAGGATAAAAGCATTTGGATTTTACTACTGCGTTTCTAGTGTTTCTTTTCTTTCTTGGAGAGGCAATGAGATTGGAGATTTGGTGTTCAAAGAGGTGTTTATGAATTGGGTGGTTTGGTGATTCGAAGTTTTACCAACTTCTTTGATATTTTGTTCTTGATACCTTTTACGAGTAGATGAATGTAGGCGGGCGTCTAGATTATCTATATAATAGTTCAATCGAAGCTCATGAAATTTTATATTTATTATGTTTCCTATTCACCTCCCAAACAAATACGAGTATAGTGATGACAAATTCCAGACTAGGTATGTTACAAATGCATCAAAATCCGGGGGAAAGTGTCTGCCAAACTTGTCCACAATAAATTTACAAACATGTGCAAATCAACACGTCAAGCCAAAATATAATATAACCCCGACAGGACGAGTCGCATTGACAAGATTGATAGCATTGATAGCAGCACCAACGTATGATCAGATTTAAGTACGTTCCGCATTCGTTTCTTTGAGAACTTTGTGAAATCTTCAATGTTTCGCCACTGTGACACAGCCATCTTTTTTTGACACCGGAATTTACAACGACAGGGTTTGGATGGTGTATCACGTGTAGATTAAGTAGGCGCAGGATGGGTTGGATGGCTGGCGCTCATCATGAATTGCGTAGACAGAAGGGTTGGCAAGCAACTGGAATTAGAACGGATTCCGATGAAGCCGTTCGTATTTCAATAACTTGAACTCAAATAAATTGTACGCCTTTCCCTCTTATTTTTGTGCTGTTTCTATTGTTTATTGTTTCATTTACATTTTCTCTTTAGATCCTCAATTGAATTTAATTGATTATTGAGTTTTGATTCACTGCTGTTCAAAGAAAGCAACTATTAACCATTAACCTTGAAGAGCCCCTTGGCAAAGATCACACGTTTGGGCCTTCTGTTGTTTCGCTTCTAAACGTGCTCCAGAACCCGAACTTTATTCAACCCATTATTCCATCACTCACATCTTCCTCCATCTCCAACAAAACAATATCAACAAATACTCACGCAACTCGATTTATTTACGACACAAACTCTTGCTGAGCCATCTATCATTTCAATAACAGCGAAAGTAAAATTTACGACCTCTCGACGATCAAATTAATACCTATACTCACAAACACAACACAATGGCGGACCACCGAGAACCTCAATATGATCCTTATATCCCCAGCGGAGGAGCTGCTGGTGCAGGTGCCGGTTCCCAACAAGCAGGAGGTAACCAGAGGACGGCGGCATTACAAGCTGTAAGTGATATACAATCTTCCGACGGGTAGAGAAGTTGTCTGTCGATGAATTTTGAGTCTCGGGAGTTGATGGAGAGTTTTGTCACCCTGTCATCATCATGCATATGACGATTTTGCGCCCGACCGACCATGCGATAAGCATCAACAACCCACAGAACAATGATATTGCGCCCGATAGCTACGATTTGGAGATGTTTTCTCAAAATATGACATTGAGAAGAGGTGCAGATTGTGCTGGCATCGATTAATTACATGATGTTGGTTTTGCTGCGCATGTGTTTTAGCCGCCTGAACACGACTTCCAATGTAAATCATGTGTTGCCGACAACGACTTAAAAGACCGGAGATATGGTGGTTACGACTATACCTATTGGCAACGATTCTTCAGATATTGAGAACGATGTGTAATTGGCAAAACTTTCTCAATCACAAAGGGGCTCCAAATTTACCAGACAACTTTGACAACTCGGGGATATTTTGATTTATGTTACAGAGTTTTGGCTGACCTCTATTTCCTTTTAGACTATCGATGATACCGTTGGTGTAATGCGCGAGAACATTAACAAGGTCTCGGAACGTGGTGCCCATTTAGATTCTCTTCAAGACAAAACCGATAGTCTCGCAGTTTCAGCGCAAGGTTTCCGTCGTGGGGCTAACAGAGTCCGCAAACAAATGTGGTGGAAGGTAAATGACGATCTCCAGTAAAAACTAAGGGGGCTGGGCTAACATTTTGGACAATAGGACATGAAGATGAGGATGTGCTTGATTGCAGGCATTATCATCTTAATCATTATCATCGTAGTTCCTGCTGGTGAGTTCCTCTAACCCAATTTTATGAGTTCATAGCTAATGAGATTCCAGTTGTGGCTTCCAAGCATTAAATTGAGTACGAACGAAGAATGGGAAAACGGACTTGAATGACGGGATACTTGGGTACAGAGATTATGAAAGAAAAGATACATGAACGTTTGTACGGACTTTCATGGAATGAAACACTTGACACCAGACTCTCCTGGGCTTTGGCATGGGGGACCTGCAAAGTTAGGAGGGCAATGAAGGGGCTTTTAACGATTCAGGAGTTGAGATTTTTGAGATTTTTTACATGATCGGTTCTTCCTTTTTTTCATGAAGGCGTCACATTGATATCGTTTGACTTGATGAACCTCTAATCCATTTCTTATGATCTAACTTGGTTTGGCTTCTGGTCAACGATCTTCAATCAGACTACGAACATGGATGAATGGGATATTCAACTCGAAAGGGGGATTTGTATCTTGTAGTATTTGGTGGATGGTAATTGAATGGAGAGATTATGACTTTTAATATGTATACCAGTGGATTTTGAGTGAGCGAGTGAGTAAGATGTAGTGTGTTGTAACGTTGGTTGGGATGTGGAAGGTCTGTAGTGAGATTGAAATCATGAGTGATATGTGATGAATGATGGATGATGAATGATATTGTGCTACTAGAAAGTAGGTAGGTATGCATGCAACCCCACTGCTAATCACTTGAGAGATCAAGACTAGTCCTCGTGTATGGGGGAAGTACTTACCTCATCACCTTGTAATTTTGGATATGTACATCTATCTATCTAGTGGCGGAGGTGCATACTTTTGATTTGAGGGTATGAGTAGGACCTAAATGATAATCTTGTTTCTGGTCTAGGGAGCTAGAACTATCTATGTATAGAAAGAAGCCCTTATTACCTAGTTAGGTAGGATATGAAGAACCTTGGAATGCTACGAATATAGCGACTTTGGTGGATCTTTCTCAGTGAAGTCTAGAGATTGATCTGGATGGATTCTAGAGGATATGGGAAATGTATTTGGTGTATATTTGTTTATCTTTGATTATCTTTGATGAAAGATAGGTAGGTTGGTTGGTTGGTGTGAGGTTGGTGTGAGGAGTGGAAAGGATATGCAATGAGAGGGATTCGAGTTCGGGTTTCTGTTTGGTGGATGGTAGATTTTATCGATGTACAATGTAATGTGTGTAGTGGTTTTGGATGACTGGGAGAATGGATGGGTGGAATGGGTATGTACGAAGAAACTAGGAGGGTTGGATATGATACTTGAGTATCAGTTACGAAATGGTTATGTGAGAGTTGGGTTGTGGGTTGGGTTGTGGGTAGGGTGAGGAAGGAAGATGGAGGATGGATCAGTTTTTGGTGTCATTGGATCGAGATTAGAGATTGGAGCGGATCTGATAAGATTAGGAAGTTGGGAGATGGGATGATGGGAGATGGGAGATGAGATGATGGCTGGGGGGCTGATCGGATTGGTTGGTGTGATTGATTGATTGATTGATTGATGGGTGGGTGGGTAGACTACGGACTGGACTGGACTGGATTGGATAGTGAGTGGACTTTGGGTACTAGGAAGGGAAAAGTACACAGTAGGGAAGGATATTTGCTTCCGTCATGGATGGATGGATGGATTGGATTGATGGATTGGGAAAGTGTGCTTGAATGGTTTATGTATTAAGATGTTGTTGAGTTCCTGCTTTTTGAGGATTTCTATTCTTTGGTATTGTTGTTGATGTTGATGCTGATGCTGATGCTGATGCTGATATTCATATTCATATTCATATTTACCATCATATTGACTTTCACTACTGATCAACACGGCCTAATACATTTCCTTCTTATCTACCACTCCTACTATACTATTACTTACTACTTACTACTTACTACTTACTACTTACTACTTACTACTTACTAGCTGCAGTCTGCCCGTTGAAGACTTTTCCCCCTTCATCCCACGCACCTCCAGATTTCACACAAAAGGGAAGCAAGGGAATGTTCCGCACCTTCGTTTCCCACTCGTATACCAAGGTATGGATGGGACGTGTGTATCAAGTGAAGTCTGAAGCTTTGGGAGAAAAGTTTGACACGATAAAATGGAATAAAAACTTCTCTAGGTGGGGTATCTCTTCATGCCAAGAGTCCATATCTAACCAATCATATTCCACCATCTGAAAATCCAACCCATTCCAAACACTTCAACCAATCGTAGAACATCGGCGCTTCTCCACATTATATTTTCACAAGGCACAAGGTCAATCAAATCCCTGAGGGGTTAAATCCAGATTGAATTTATTACCAGAGCATTTAGGAACTATGACTGTCATTTTTGATAGCTGATGAGTATTATCTACTTCTACTTACATTGAAATTGAAATTGAAATTGTGAAGAAAGTTGAGGAAAGGTATGACATATATTTTTTATTCGTCTTCACGTTCATCTTGATTGTTTTCTTTCATTCTTTTCTTTGGAAGAATACTGCGAGAGGTTTATTCACAAAACAATTGAAGAAATTGACTCACTTACACTTTATATCCCTCTAGTCTGCGTTATTTTCAGTTCATAGCACTACCAGCCAACGTCTTCGAATCCTCCCCGCCTTGCATGAGATAACTCTCGGATCAAACGTTTGTTTGGCATTGAATTGCATCGAGTTTCTCTTTCATAAGCTCTGCACAAAAGAAGTTATAAGAAGGCAGAGTTTGTTGTCCTCAACACATTTCACTTTGAGTAATCTCTCCACTCCATATCGATTCTAACCCCCACCCATCATGTTGGCACTTCGATCTCGAGCAGCTGTTGTTGCGAGAAGAGCACGCACTGCGACTAGCAAATTCCCTTCCTCTTCGACTGTGAGATCCCTCCCACAAGCTACCACCGCCGTCGCTCTTTCATCCAGACGTCAATACTCTGCGTCTGCTACAGATAGTTTCTCAACTCGTTCGACCGTTGTTCAACTCCTCAGCAACATTGGCTCCAAGCGCGAAGTTCAGCAATATCTCTCACATTTCAGCTCCGTGTCTTCTCAACAATTCGCAGTTATCAAGGTTGGTGGTGCGATTATTACAGAACATCTCGAATCTCTCACCTCTGCCCTTGCGTTCCTCAACCATGTGGGTCTCTTTCCAGTTGTTGTACACGGTGCGGGACCACAATTGAATAAGTTATTGGAAGATGCGGGCGTGGAACCACAATTCGAAGAGGGCATTCGCGTTACAGATGGAAAGACACTGGCAGTTGCGCGAAAGCTGTTCTTGGAGGAGAACTTGAAGTTGGTTGAGAAGTTGGAGGAGATGGGAGTCAGAGCGAGACCAATCACTTCTGGTGTTTTCGGTGCGGATTATCTGGATAAGGAGAAATACAATTTGGTTGGCAAAATTAACAAGGTTAACAAGGGTCCAATTGAAGCTGCTATCAATGCGGGATGTCTGCCAATTTTGACTTCTATGGCTGAGACTCCTGAGGGTCAAGTCTTGAACGTCAATGCTGATGTTGCGGCTGGAGAACTTGCCAGGGAATTGCAACCATTGAAGATCGTTTACTTGTCTGAGAAGGGAGGACTTTTCAATGCGGATACCAACGAGAAGATCTCTGCTATCAACCTCGATGAGGAATATGATTCTTTGATGTCACAATGGTGGTGCAGATATGGTACCAGATTGAAGATCAAGGAGACTAAGCAATTGCTTGATCTCCTCCCAAGATCTTCCAGTGTTGCGATTATTCATCCAGCTGATCTTCAAAAAGAGTTATTCACCGATACCGGAGCGGGAACTTTGATCCGAAGAGGCAACAAATTAGCGACCGTCAGCGCTCTTTCCGAGTTTGAGGATATCCAGAAATTGAAGGATGTTCTTGTGCGGGATCGTGAAGGTTTGGATGCACGAGCTACTGTTGACAGATATGTCGATGGACTCAAGAATAAGGAATTCAAGGCCTATTTCGATGAGCCAATGGATGCTCTTGCAATTGTTCTTCCTCCAAAGTCTCCAAGTTCTCTCTCTAATTTGGCTACCTTTACTATTACCAAGGCTGGATGGTTGACCAACGTTGCTGATAATGTTTTCGCTGCTATCAAGAAGGATCACAGCAAGTTGGTTTGGACTGTTAAGGAGGATGATGAAAATTTGACTTGGTTCTTTGATAAAGCTGATGGAAGCTTGTCTAAGAATGGAGAGGTTATGTTCTGGTATGGAATTACGGATGGTAATGAAGTTAAGGATCTCATGACTGAGTTTGCCACTCACGGTAGATCCATGCTCGGGGATGCTAACCTTGAGGCAAGACTTCACCGTGCTGCTAGAGCAGCTACTGGAATGAGTGCTGCCATGTCTGGTCAGGGTGGTATCAGGCAGCAAGCCCGAGCTTTCTCTACTTCTGCTCGTAGACCTGCTGTCAAATATTCCCAAACTTCCCGCTTCCCTGTATCAGGACGAGGGTATGCTACAACTACCAATCCCAACCCTCCTTTTGGCAAGCAAAACTCATCCAACACTCAACCCGCTAAGGTTGCTTTGATTGGTGCCAGAGGATATACTGGACAAGCTTTAATTAGTCTCCTCAATGCTCACCCAAACATGGATCTTAGACATGTCTCATCAAGAGAACTCGCTGGACAAAAGTTGAAGGGTTATGAGAAGAGAGATATTACCTATGAAAACCTCTCTCCCGAAGATGTTCGCAGAATGGAAGAGAATGGTGAAATTGACTGTTGGGTTATGGCACTACCAAACGGTGTCTGCAAGCCCTTCGTTGATGCAGTCAACGAGGGCAAGGGTCCTCAAAACAGTGTCATTGTTGATCTTTCTGCCGATTATCGATTTGACAGCAAATGGACATATGGTCTTCCAGAATTAGTCAACAGATCCGATATTGCCAAGGCAACTCGAATCTCCAACCCAGGTTGTTATGCTACCGCAGCTCAACTTGGAATTGCTCCATTGGTCCCATTCCTTGGTGGTCAGCCAACCGTCTTCGGTGTATCAGGTTACTCTGGAGCAGGTACCAAACCATCCCCAAAGAATGATGTCGAGAACCTTACTGGTAACATCATTCCTTACTCTCTCACTGATCACATTCACGAACGCGAAATCAGCAACCAATTAGGTGTTGAAGTTGCATTCATTCCTCACGTTGCAGTCTGGTTCCAGGGTATTCATCACTCTATCTCGATTCCTTTGAAGGAGAAGATGACTAGTAGAGATATTAGAAATCTTTACCAAGAGCGATATGCTGGAGAGAAATTGGTTAAGATTACTGGAGAAGCACCAAGTGTTAAGAATATTAGTGGAAAGCATGGTGTAGAGATTGGTGGCTTTGGAGTGCACAGCAGTGGCAAGAGAGTGGTTGTTTGTGCAACAATTGATAATTTGTTGAAGGGGGCTGCAACTCAATGTTTGCGTAAGTTTTATCTTTTTCTCAAGACTTTCTTGACCACGTTTTGCATTGAAATGAAGGAACTGGAAGCTAACATCGTAATAGAAAACATGAACCTCGCATTAGGATTCGCGGAATATGAAGGCATCCCACTTGATTAAATGCAATAGCCCAGGTCCTTTGAGTAAATGCATACAGGTAGTTTGAATTCCGTGTGTTTTTGCGCCCGAAGATTTAAAAAAATGTTGATAAAAGACGGGGAGGACAGGAGAAGAAGGAAGGGAATTTCGGAATCAAGTTGATGTTGGGTGAAGCAAGTGGGGAAGAGCTATGGATGAATGCGTTGCATACAGAAGGGTTTGGGGAGGATGGAGTAGAAAAGAATTGGGGTCATTGATGGCGTGAGATGAAGTGATGAGGTAAATAGGTTACTTGGAAGATGGATGACTTATGTCGCCATGAAGGAAAATTAGTTTTGTAGTGATAAATACCAAATTTTTTCAGTCAGTTCTTGGTTTTGAGTGCTCGTCTCGGGGATTCTTGGGGCAAGATAAAGTGTTTGCGGCTGGTACATGTGAGTACATTTAAGTGACTTGTGATGTGTATGTTGTAGAAAAGGAGATGGAGATATCTTGGTTTTTGCATTTTAGTTCTCGTTATCTTTCGGGTGTGGCTATCATGAAGTCCTATATCATTGCTGTCTTCTGTTAATGTTATCCTTTTCTTTTTTTTTGGAACTTTAAATACGTGGGTACGTAATCATCGGAGTTCGAGATGGATGTATGATTACGTTTGTGAATTTCTTAACTCTTATATTCGAAATCTTGTATTGATTGGACGGATAAGAAGTGTGATGATGAGTGATGATGACATAGTACTATAGATATCTCTTCACAAAGTAACAAAGTATCATATAAATTCAGATGAATATCTCAGACGAATGGTACCCAAGTATATGATTCAATTAAACTTCCTAGGGATCTATCTAATCAAATCATTCCAAGGTTGATTGTTAATGCTGTGGTATAGAGTAGGTTCATTCACCCCTCTTACGAGATTCGAAATCTTCGCTTGAATCCCTCAACGCTGTTTCTCATTTTGATTTCACGAATGAGTTGTAAGTTATTAATTATGCAACCCAAACCCAAGCCCATCATAACCCTTTCACGCACAAGTCATAGTCCCCTGCAACCAGCCCCTGGAAAAAATAAAAGCATGCTCCTCATTCACCGGAGGCGGAACCGAAGACTGCACCAAAAACGACGGACCCCTGCGCATATCCTCCGCACATTCAATCACCGCCTCCATGACTCTCCCCCCATACTCATACACCACCTTTTCCTCTCTCCCCTCCTCATCTATCGTATACTTGTCATCCTCCCAATACGTCACATCGAACGGATACGAAAGCGTCTCGTACTCATGCGCCTCCCACCGATTATCACGAAACATCGTCCATGTTTCCGCGTCAAATGCCGTTTTCTGCACAATCTGCACCATATCTCCAATCTGCGCAAGCGTATCCGTTCGGTACATACTGGCCAGTTGGTCGAGTGTCCCGCGGAGATATAAGTGTTGGGATGCCCATGAACCTTCCTGATATCGCGACGTAGCGAGCGCGTTGAATAATTCTTCGCGCGGAATGGGACTTAGCCCGCTATCCTGACTGCTGGGTTCCAATTCTTCCGGGAGGTATATCTCGAATTTGAGATGGATTTTGGACATGTGGGATGTGGTTACTGCGCGACAGAAACTGTACCATGCTTGTTCTCGCGTCATGTATTTGATGGCTTTTGTTTGGGGGAGAAGAGCTGCGTTTAGCTTTCTACATTTGGGACCGCTCTTAAACGTCACGTGGGATCCGGAAACCGTCTTGTGCTTGACGACTTTTTTCCAGCGATGATCGATTTTCAAAATGAAGGTGGTGTGGTGGGGGATAAAACAGCCATAGGGGAAAATATTCATAACATCGGGTCTCTTCCTCTGCCATCCTATAACTTCCTCTCGAAGACCTTTGGTGCTGAGACGGAGGGCGTGGAAAGTATCGATAAACGATGGACTGATTTCGATTTCGGTAATGGACGCTACGAGGGCGTCGAAAATCATCCATCGCAATTCGCGGGGAATTCTCAGAAACGGTGGGAGTTTGGCGCGGGAAGGTTTGTAGCGAGAATGGTAGGAAGGAGCGTTTCTTGATGTAAGATTACGTTTTGATGGCGATAAGACTGGGGATGGAGACTCGATAGTCGAATCCTGCTCGTCTTCGTCGTCGTGGATGTGCTTCACGGGAAGGATGGAGAATCTGGGTACCGAGATTAGGATATGTATACCTCGGTATGCATTATTGCTGAAAGTTCTGGAGCTGGATTCATGTATGCGAGTGTGGAATTGATGACGTACCTGTTGGAGAACTTGAAAAGAACCATTTTTTTTCTCAATGTGTACAGATGTAGTAATTGCTGGTTTGTTGATCAGTAATCGTGTTATTTTCGATTATCCTGGGGATTGGATAGGTGGATTTAACTTACTTATTGGTATTGTGATATGAATGATCAAATGAATGTTCTTAAATGTAATTAATGCTACTAAAGTACTGAATGAGTATTAATTTTGTTGTGATTACATCTTGCAGGATTCACGAGCGCTGAGAGGAATTTGATATTAATACTATTTGCCACGATCTCAAGGTAAGAACTACCCGCAAGCCTTTTCATCTCATTAGGAAAGAACGTAACGATGGAATGGAATTATATAGGTGTAGATTCTTCATCTATTGCGAATCCGAGAATAACATGAGGAAACTCAGTCAGTATATTGAAAAATATCAAGATTCGAAATATAAACGAAATTCAGAAACACAGCTGGCGATTTCGATTTGGGGACATACCGATTGCAAACGAGGGAACAAGTATCTTCCGAAATTAGATCTTTGGATGTTTCAATATGAAGCGTTGCTTGAGATCCTGTCAAAGAATTCATTTTCCTTTCTCTCTCCGCTTGGTTTGTCTTTCGCTCATCGAGTGAAGAGAATGTTCCTCTTCTTTGCTAGTTTTATGCAGGAAGGCTCTGGGATTGTTATAGAGTATCTGCGTGCGTAATGTATAGACTGTGAGAATGGATCTTTAGGTTTAGTATATCCCTTTCACAATGTACAAGTCCCGACATTAGAAAGCTTTGTTAGAATGCTAATTCGAGGTCTTCGGCACCAACTCATGTCGTACCTAGCATATAAGTACCCAGCCTACATCATATTGTTGACCAAACAGAGACTACGATGAATTGGCGACGTTTGAGATGATTTCTACTTACATTAATCGCGTAGATATGGCGGAATTTCATCGCTTGCGGAATCCTAGAATATTCTCTACAACTACATACATCCACTCTCACGGGACTGTGTTTTTTTTGCTTCTGTTCTCCTCTTTTCATTCGGCTATACGTTTTATCTGACCTCTGGTTTGACTTTTTCCTTCTATTGTACATAGTGTAATAACGGTCTGTTCTATACACTTCGCTTACTCCTCATCTCTCATAGTCAGCATGTACGTCAAGGCATTCGAATAGGTGACCAGCGCGATGGATGTATTTCCTCATGACAGAGACTTCTAATTCGGCGTGAGGATTCGATATAACATACTCATATAGCTATCCATAGCGTCATCTCTTCTCTAGCCAGACTTCGGGAAATCGCAGGCCTTCTCTTGACAATCGGCTTTGACTTCTTGGTTTAGAACATCTCTACAGTCTATACATCCGTAAAAAAGAGCAAAATTTTGATATTACACGGATTGAAACAAACAGGATCTCTGTTTATCCCTAGAATTCTGACAGTGTTGTTGCCGACATCTACGAACCAGCTAGCAGGGAAACCGCAAAGACTGTAAATTTAGCGTGAACTTTCACAAATTTGTCTGATTCCTTAGATCCGTCGAATCCATTAAATTCATCACTATCCATCGAACTCCTCTGAGCTCTATTAAAAGAATTTATAACACCATATTGCTTTACCTCGAAATCATACCCGGGCGCTAGCACCATCCATCACACCCCGCGATGAGCTCCCAGCGAGCATACTTCAACAACCATTTTCATCAGTAAACCTACCAGAAAAATATCTCCTCCATTCCAACCCATGCCTACCTAACCTCCCAATCACAAACTCCAAAACAACTTCATACACCCCATTCCCCATATTCCCCCCAAAAATCACTAGCTCCATCTGCACACTAGCCTCAACCCCTACCTTCTAGCGTCCTCACCAACATTAGCTCGCACGTTTCTCAAACTAAATCTCTAGCCACAGTTAACTAATTAACTTGTAGCTACTAGTACAACCCTCAAAACTTTTCACAGCCTGTCATCAATTAGTAAATTGTCCGGCTTTTTCTTAGTCGGAGACTAAATGATATTTATTTTCCCCTTGTAAGTTGTATCTACAAGCGATATCTTTCACTCACTTACCTCGCCATGTTTAAATTCATATGTATTCTAAGGTTGCTGTTTTATGCACGTTTTGTAAATGAGAGATGGAGTAAGTGCCTAGTAATGATAAGTTAGGTAAGAATAACGTAGTTTATCAGTGCGTACACCATATCAGTACATACACCACTCATTTTACATACAAAATTCGTTTATGCATAACCATACACTTTCTTTATTCATTAATATAATTTGATTTTTCCTAAAAAACTTTATAGTTATTTATATAAATAATAAGAATTTCTAATCAATTATTAGAAATATGATTTAATATAATAATTATTTTAAAAAAAGTTTTTTTGTAATGAAAATCGTGATAATTTCAATCTTTTTTAAAATATAATGAAAATATTTATATAAAAATTATGTTTTTTGAATATTTAAATTATAATTTTTATCATACATTTTTTTTTTCAAAAAATAATGATTGATTATTAAAATACAAATATTAAAAAAACCCTGATTTTAGTATAATTTTGAAGTGGTGCATATACTGATATGGTGCACGCACTGATAAACTACGTTATAGGTATTGTGGGTTTAATGCTCGATACGATCGTTGATGCTATTTGCAGAAGGAATACTAACTGCAATCTCGATATCTCTGGATAAACGAGCGATCGCGATCAATAATCTTTTTGTGAAATCAAGAGGGAAAATCATGGAAAATCATGGAAAATCATGAATAGGGAACTGGTTTTTATGTTCGTGATCGTTAGAGCTCATGATTTAGATGCTGGAGTGATGAATGTCGGTCGCTTTAGTTTTTGAACCAGTCGAGAGTGGCGCTTTATATTGTCCGCGAATGGTTGAGGGATATTGTTGCAACAGAAGTTTCTTGAGAGGAAAGAATAGCTTGATTGTGAGGGTGTCCACGGGTGGTCTTGAAGGTGTTTGATATGGATATGTTTGTGAGAGGTTAGAGTGAAGAGGCTGGAATGTGAGAAGGGGATCGACCGGTAGATGAATCCATCGGTTAGTTGTAAATAACTGTTCTAGCGACCGCTTCATTTTCACCAAGCAATCATTAGAAAGAAAGCGTATTCATTCAATCGAGTTCATAATCACATGACAAAAGAAGAAATTGTTCAAGAAGTGATTATTATCATTTCGTAAGTCATAAAATCATGCGTAAAACTATTGAGTTTCCCATGCCACCTTCCTATCCCATCCTTCCTTCCCATCCATCATATGAAAGATAACCCAAAGCCTAAACTGACAATCGTGTGAAGATAATAGAAGCCCCCCCAGTTACGCGGGTATGCCCAATCCTCGGGTATCGCAAATTCATGCCGCTTTCAGCGAGGGTATTATTGTACATGTGGTTTAGTGGTAGGTCTTGTTTCCTCCCAAGGTCTTGGAACCATCAAGGTCGGCATCAACTCTTGGATCAGCCCTGTGAAACATTGTTAGTATATATTCATGAATAATATGGGATAGAATTATGCTCACTTGTTCAACAAGTCGCTGTTGTGTGGACCAGCAGTGTTCTGAGCAGTTCCTGAGCCAGGAGTGGCGTGGGAACCGGAAACACCGAATGCAGAGTGTCCAGTGGAAGCTCCGTGGCGGTTACCAGTGCTGCTCAAATCGCTATCGACTCTTGGGTCGGCAGCGTTGGCAATGTTGGAGTTGTGAGGACCAGCATTTGTGCTGTGGGAGATTCCTCCACCGAAACCAGTTCCTCCGACAGTGTTGCCAGCGGTTGTACCTTGGTGGTGAGTTCCGGTTGAGCCAGTAAGACCACTTCCGTAAGTGTCTTGGGTGCCGTAACCAGCAGAAGTCTTGTTAGGAAGACGGTTTCCATCCAAGTCTGAATCGACTCTGGGGTCAGCAGCATTGGCGAGAGACGAACTGTGAGGTCCGTGGGAGCCCTCAGAGTGACCAGTGTGAGTTGTACCTGGAATGTGGGTGCCGGTGGTGCCGGTTGTCCCAGTGTGTCCATAAGCTTGGTGGCCAGTAGTGCCTGGGACATGAGTGCCAGTGTGAGTGCCAGTGTGAGTACTAGTTGTGCCATAAGCTGCATCTTGAGTGCCGTAGCCAGCGGAAGTCTTGTTTGGAAGACGGTTTCCGTCTAGATCAGAGTCGACTCTTGGATCAGCGGCATTGGCGGCAGCGGAGCTGTGGGGTCCGTGGGAGCCTTCAGAGTGTCCAGTATGTGTTGTGCCTGGGATGTGAGTGCCAGTGGTACCGGTAGTGTTGTGAGTAGTGCCTGGAACGTGTGTGCCAGTAGTACCGGTAGTGTTGTGAGTAGTACCTGGAAGGTGTGTGCCAGTAGTACCGGTGGTGTTGTGTGTTGTGCTAGAGGTGGTATGGTCCTTGTCCTTGTGGGAACCTGAGGCTGTTAGATCGGGGTATCTAGATAAGAAAGGAGAGTAGATACATACCGATGTGAAGGACATCCTTGACCTTTTGTACAGTAGATTCTCCAGTCATTTTGAATGTAGTATTGTTTGAAGGTTGAAAATAAAAAGTGGTTGTGGTCTGTTTTGGTTTGAAATTGTTTTTTGCTTTGTATGTTGGTTGATGATGAAAGAAAGAAAGAGGATTTGGGAGGTAGAAGGCAATCCTTATATAATAAATCGAACGACCTCAAATGCTTCAGGACCGATGAATGAAGAGGCAATAAACCTGTTTGTGACGTCACATTGAGGGCGGTACCCAGGTATGGGAAAGTTCCAATCCAACAAAGAATTCACTCCCACTTCCACTTCCCTCTTTGAAAGGCAAAGGCAAAGGGAATGAGAATTGTAAGACCATCTTGCTGCCGTCATAACAAGGAATAGTTGTTCCAAAGCATGCAAGTAAGTATATTGACCTGTTCCTGACCTCCGTACCCCGCAAATCCCCGTTTTTAAGCAAACTTTCAGGTTTTCTGTAAGGGGCCAAGCTAAATTGATTAACTTTTGCAAAGGGTGACCTATCAAATATATCTCAGTTAGTCAAAGTGGGCCATCCCACACTGTCCAAAAAAGCATAGTACTTGGTACCAAGGTAGCCGCGCAAGAAATGGACTACCAGTAGAACCCTTGGTGGGCTTACGTACTCTGTATAGTATTATTAGAGTTTGTAAAATTGGAAATTACCTGAATTCCTTTTTCGTATTTACCCACCGAGCTTCTTAATTTTGAATCCACCAGACCCCACTGCTCACTTAGTATTCCCGCCATCTCACCATCCCACCATCCCATCATCCCACAGAGCCACACTGCCAGTCTCAGTGCCACAACTACCAACCCGGGGAACATCCATGATACATTGAATATCTCCAACCTCAAACCAACTTTTTTCGTCTGGATTCTTGCTTGAATGAACTTGCTAGGTTAGGTCGTACCAGGCAATGCCCCATGAATGCCACCCTAATCTAAAGTCGTCATAGCATATGTGGCGCAAATTATGCTAACGTCATTAAATCATGTGGCTGTAAGGCCGACCAATCATTAGTGTAGATCTAACGATCGGTAGTTTCAAAACTTGCAGGTGCCCAGGTGTCACTAGCAAATGTGGCTGTGCAAATCTTATTATCAAGTGGACACTTGGACACAATCACCCCATTCCAAGACTAATGTTGAAATCCCTATGAAATATGTCGAAAGCATGTCGAAAGCATGACGTCTGAAGGTCGATAGGGAACAGCAAGGCAATCGTATGCTAAAGCACGTGGTTATCAAATGGCATCTTCTTTTTTCTAGGTAGTAAGATGATAGAAATGATGTTGCATCTCCGTAAATCGTATATGCACGCCTCTTTGCTTTGGGAGCCCTGGAGTACAAATTTTTGATGCTGTATTGCTAGCAATTGAGCAATTGCATCATAGCTCAAAGAGTGTTGCACATCTCATCTAAGGCCAGGTTGAGATAGTTTGGTACCATTCGAACGAGTTCAAAATCATCCTCTGTGATCTTTGGCGGTACTGTAAGCTTAAGCCAGAATCGAGGCTTGAATCACGTGAGCGATCGGCTTCGGAATTGTGGCGTTGGCCCATGATTATCCAACGCAATTTCTTCCAACTTTTTAAAAGCTGGAATTCTTGAAATTCCTTGCCCAAAATTTGTTTGAATCAGTGCAGCTCTCAAACTTACGTTCTCAGTTCGATACCCTTGAGAACTTTTCAGACGTGGCAATAATGTGAAGCTCTGATCTAATGCTGATCGATCATCAACTGATTGGTTCCATGAGGGAGTCGGTAGTACTTACATATGTCATCTGAAGATTCCCCTCATTAATTGTCATTACTGCTTTACTCTGTTACTCGGTCACAGTCGTCTTTTTGTCTTCTCTTCGCTGGTAACAAGAAGAGCCTGCGAAGTGCCCACACAACATATGAAACACGAGTCTTAGTAGGCAAGTGTACTGGTTGCGGGACTTCTGATTTGTTCTTATCGACAACAGACATCTAGATCTCCCACTGGGTTTTCATTATGTTTCTATATATAAAGTTTTTCATGTCTTCTTCGAGCTTGTCCAGATGAGGAAATTTTTCCGAATGCTTCGATCTAAACACCTGTCCAAGCACTCTATGCAACTTTAAATCTTTGACCAGTGTTCAAATGACCTTGTCAAAATGTACTTGGGATGACTGCTCCAGTCGATGATCAACAGCACAGTCTCATCCAATAAGTCCATCCTCACATATCTTCCTGATTGAGCAACAGCATAGCCTGGCTGATATATAACTTAGGGTATCACCTCGGGGGTGTCCAATTGATTCAATTCATTTATACCAAACAAGAAATCTCGTTTGCGCTTTTATTGTTTGCTATTGTTTTCGATATCTTATTGGCATGACCTCGAGATCTGATCAACGCAAACCTTACTTGGTCGCCATGCTGCGGCTTTCTCGTACCTTCATGCGAGAACTTCTGAAATTCCACAAGCGATTCCATTCAGATGCCTAATTCCACATACTCTGGAACGTCAATATGCACTGCAAATTTGGGTCTTGATCTGAAAGTTTGTTTTCGCGGGGAAACAATTAGGAGGATGGGCCTGGACGGCATAATTAATTGCGCTCAGACCTTTGCAACGTTGATCGTCTCAAGCTATATTCGTCTCCTAATTGTCTCACATGAACAATACTTACATAAGGTTTCCTCCAGCAGAGCAGCCTTATGAATTTTCTTGGAAGATTCTACGTGTTTCATGGATGGTTTGGCATAGGAATTTGATTTTAGTTTACGTCTTAGTAGAACCACCCTAAATTATTGGCAAAGATTGGCATTACATCTAAGTACATTTCAATCCCCATACCTATTGATCTTATCGTAATATTGTCTCATTCTCTATCTATCATGACTGCTTGCTAATTCGCTTCAATTGGCATCCGTATCACGACGAAATAATACTTCGTCTCCTGATAATACGCCTTCCTCATGGAGTCGACAAGTAACCTTGAAGATGTTTCCATAGGTAATTGCCTTGAAAGCCAACAATTCGTACACAATACTAAATCATTTCAGCGTCTCGAATACTTCTAATATGTTGGCCTCTGTACGGGATATCAGGAATATTAATAATGCTGAGATTAATCGCTAAAGCCAAATACCATCTCGCATTTGCTCTGGAGGATTTTTTAGTTATACTTGCTATGGTATGCAATCATTTCTCTTTCTCTAGCACTATAATAACATGATCCCAAGATTTCCGGCATTTGCCATATATCACTCAATTCTTGGGGTATAACCTTTGGATTAGGAAGACACATTGTGTTTCTTACCGAGACCCAAGCCGAGATGGCTATAAGAGCTGAATTTATCGGAGAGCCTTTTGGTAAGTCCCCTTCAAATTGTCAAGTTCGTCCACCGCTAAAACGTTTGCAGGTATCATATCACCAACACTCGGCAGAATATCCTTCGCCGTTTACCTCCTACGAATACTTGGACATCAGCAAAATATAAGACGGTTTCTCTACTTTCTCATTGCCCAAAATGCCATTATAAATCTAATGGCACTCATCCAAATATTCTTCGAGTGTTCCAATATTTCTTACAATTGGGATCGTGTTGGACATGAAGACCAATGTTGGACCATGGGAACACAAGCAGCCATTGGTTATTTTCAAGGATCATCCAGTTCCTTAACAGATCTCGCTCTCACAATTCTACCGGTTGCAATGGTTATCAATATTCATATTCCCTTGCATTTGAAGTTTCTTTTATCATTCCTATTGGGAGTCAGTCTTTTGTAAGTTTCTTTTCCGAGATATCAAAACTTAGCTAATCATCTTAGTGCCTTCATCGCGGCCGTCATCAGGACCTACTGCACAATGGGCAATAACTATGATATTACCTGTAAGTCTAAATAGCCTGTATACATTGAACTGTCAAATCTAATCGATATAACAGTTACTTCGGTTACCTATATCGTATGGTGCGCAGTAGAAAACTGCACTGTCATTATAACATCCTCAATACCATTTCTCCGACCTCTCTTCCGAACAGCTCCCAAACCATACATCGAAGTAAAAAATAGTCCGACCCCAAAAATTATGAACCACAATGAAATCGAGTATAGAAGTTCGAGAGAAATACTCGTTGATCCTGAAGCCAACCAGGAGAAATTATATTACATGGGAGATAAAAAAGATGATGTCAAGATCGATGCCCATTCGCTCGTGTAGCCTGGATAGAAAATTGGCGTATAGAATAGAGATTTTGGATACATGGTTCAATGATTTATGATTTGTATATTATTGCGGTGGAGTTCATGGCGCTTGGTGCTGGGTTATCTCTCTTTCATTGAAAGAGGTCATTTTCTTGACATACTGTCAGTACAGTACTGTCAAATGACGCTGAAATTTATGCTAGTGCCGTGTCGGCTTCATTTTAAGCTTTACTTGCTTCAGACATCCTTTTGATGTCGAAGTTTTCTTGAACATAGATTACCATTATGGAAGACCGAGTTGAATATAAAAAGAATCTCCCCTAGAAAATGGTGCATTAATGTGTCCATCAGTGTTGTATTGGTATTTTCTGTATTTTAATTGTCAATTTAGTGATACATATTGATATCTATGAGAAGAATCCAATAATTATTATTGAATTTTCTTCACCGAAGAAAGTATTCCATATCTGAATGCTATTGAATTTTGCTAACGTCGAAACATTCTAAGTTGCACATTTTTTTACCGGGAGTCCATATACTTTAAATGAACCTCATAGCTGATAAGGAAGGGGGGATCAAGGTATTCAAATTCCATCCTAAGATGTAGGAATTCCTGTATTTCAGTACATCTATAGTACAGCCACTTCCATACAATATCTATAGATATAGATATCGTTAACAATCATACATATTAGTGTATGCATGGTACTCTTCATATCAGTAACAGCCATACTATTGTATACTAATTACAACACCGATATTCATCAATTGATACTGATTCAGGAAATTGGTCTTTAGTTTAGTGTGAATCAATAAAGCAAATAACCGCGCATCATATTGATTAGCGCGGCTGCAAGTTAACGATAGACCAGTTCTTGCATATTTCAACCAAGCGGTTGGGTGGATATAGAGTAATTTTGAGGAAGAGATTGCAGATTGAAAATTCTGCTGATTGGGACCTCCTCATGTCTTTCTTTGATCCTGTAAAGGATATATGTATAATGACACGCCACATCAGAAACCTTTCCCTAATTCTTCATCTCTAGTTATCAGGTGCAAGTGTATCTGTTGATTTACTCTTCTATTGTGAACCTATATACTTGTGATATATACTGCCAAGAAATTCCTTATTGGGATTTCTGGAAATATATAAACGACGTCGACTTGTCAATCTCGTTCTTGGTAATCATCGCAATCGTAATGAAAGTATTTGTACTTCCTGTGGATGTAACTTTGATAGTTAAGACTGCCACGGATTTACCTTTGTTTATCTGGTATATTCTATGCATCATGAAACTTGGAATGTGCACGCAGTTTCTTTCTTACCTCTACTGTAGAGCTTTGAATCAATACTTAATCGAAGATCAAGGTTTCGAGAAATTTTCTTGCCCTGGCGCTGCTCTTTGATAATTGATATTGGCAATGAGTGGTCTTCGGTCAGTACCCTTATTTCAACTTCCAAAATGGATGGTATGACCATGTACCTATTTTTGATCTTGAATCTTCACACACGGATCAAAATAAACAATAGGCACTACCAATCTTTCTGTTAGCAAGCCTTTTCGAATATCTTCATGGGCCATTTTCACTCTCTCCTACTGATTACGCCTAGCTTGGCTTTTTTGACTGCAGAGAATTCCTATGGAGATGGGTTGATTAAATATAATATCAGTAATTTCTACACGTCTAGCACAAAGGCTGGCCGCAAGTTATGCGGCAGCTGGAGTTTGATATATGTTCAAGTCTAGATTGTTTGTTTCTTAAGTTATTGTGTCGTAAGAGATTTCTGATGCCAGGACCTCGAAAAGTTTGATGTATAATGTTGTCTTCCAGCACCAAGATTCTATGCTTGTTTATTTAAAGCTGACATCGGGAGTTATCCTAGATAATGAAAGCGATGCACCCATACTTATCTAGAATCCTAGAGGTAGATATATTTCTAGCAGTGAGATTTCACATGGAAACTGGTAAGACTCATAGCGATAGGCCAGGAGAATGGCAAAGAGCGAATAGAATACGTCGCCATTAACTATTGCAACATACTATGCTTTTTCTCTTCCCTCTAAACTCTGAAAGTTCCAATTTAGAGAATCAATCGACTTGGTCGTCATCTTCATATTTATTTGTATTCTCTCCACACGCGTATCTTGTTTTCATCCCTTTGTAGACTTTATCAGATCGATGGATATCCAAAGTCTCCAAGGCAATACTGCAGAAAAAAAAAGTTAAAAAACTTCAAGTGCAGTAATACTAGACTCGCAACTGCTTGCGAACAACATTTCGTTACATTTGTCAATTCAGCGGTTCATCGGTAATTAAGAGGAGCACTTGAGAGCTATGGCCAGAGTCATACGATTATCGAGATTAAAGGTACAGACGACGTTTAGATTTGTGGAGAATACGGTAGGGTATCACGGGCAGTTATTGGCTTTAGCTTACAAATTGGAGAGGCCAATCAGAGATGGAACACAAGGAGAATAAACGGCAGGGCATCAGTGAGCTTCAATTTGTGATTGCCTGTTGCAGAAGCACTTGTATAGTCAAGCTCGTTTCTTAATTGATCAATAGTATATCATTTGAATCTCCATCTCTTATGATAGTCATACTTAATTACCGATTAGATCATTCGATATGTGAATGAATCAAACACATAGCGTCTTGCCATGAATCCTTCAAATTTCGCTTCGCTGAATAAGTATTTACCAAGATCTTCTTCCCCAAAAAGCTCGCCAAGAATCCCTCCAATAAAAGTACACTTCTTTCTCCCATCAACGTCCCTTAGGCGCTTAGTTTCCCAAAGAGTCATCTGCTCCGTTCAGCTGGCAATAGTAGAGCAACTAAGCATAGAAATTAGTCTCTTATTGTATATTTCCCAAACTAAGGGCGGTTTCATCATATTTTTCGTGAGAAGAGGAAATTTGGATTGAAGCTCACCTCATCACCACCAATATGCTCGCCATTGGATTGACAATGTGGAACACCGGTTGTAATCATGGTGCAGTCTGGGCATGTGTCCCATTGATGTGAACCAGTGTTTCTGTGATAGTAGTTTGTGCAGGTTTTGGCGGTAGCGTCAGCGTTGTACACATACTAGGTTATTTGTTAGTTCTATTTATAGATATATATTGTGGGGGATGGGGTGAGGAGATTGGAACATACGACACCGTTTTTGTTATCTACGCAGATGCCATTGGTGTGAAGGTCAGCGAGTGTGAAGCTGGCAAGGGAGAGGAGAGCGATGGTCTTGAGGATGGAAGGCATGTTGATTGTAGAGAAGTGAGATGGGTAAATATGTGAAATAAAGAGTGAGGGTTAGATATCTGATTGAGAAGTAGAGATGATTGAAGATTGATAGAAGAGAAAGCTGGAGAGAAGATGTATGTAGATTCTGGAGTGTGGGATATATAGACATAATAGGGCCGGGATAGCCACTGGCGCAACAAGCGCTACGCAGATAGACCGATATTAAACCTTACGGTATACAATCCTCCCAAGATAGATAGATACCTGTATACCGAAAAAGGTATCACAACACTCTATCTGCTGTAGTTATCACGAGGTTTAAACTTTTCACGAGGCTGAATATGTTTGGAACAACTTCGGCGGGGTTATTCCGAAATGACATTGATGGGATCCTACCAGAAAATCATGCACCAAATCCCCAGTTCGGCACAGATCAACCATCCGTCATGACGGCATCCTTGATACCCTTGATGGCACTTGCGCTTAGCAGGCATGATTACATGATAGAAACGTGATTGCCACACTTATCCCTATCAAGATTGCTGGCAAACTTTAACTTTATCAAGACAAAAGTTTGAGACGGAATGCCTGATTGAGAAGACACTGATCCAAAAATAACGCCATCTCATTAAAAAAGGGACATGATCGCTGGCGAAATTTCCCCAGAATGGTGACGATAAGAAAGTATGTTTCAGGTTTCATCACAAACTCTAATTAATTAAGTACCAAGGAAATAAACTTCGGTTCACAGGGCGGAACATGAGGCTTAGAAAATTAAAGTTTAGAATTGTTCCCCATAAATGAAGATTATCGTGAATTCATACGAGATGAAACGGTGAAAGGAGATGATCACGCTATTTTCGGTTGCTGCCGTAAAATTACAATATCATGCGGCCATCTCAACGTGAACCTTGCATTATGGGGATTTTTCGGATGCATCTCTAGCAAAAGCTTATTTGTTCCAGAGAAAACTTTTATTGGTCAATGGGCGGGCACGTTGATGATGATTGGTGACCTTGTAAGGATTGAGGACTACGGGGGATATGTCATTGCCCTAGGTATCTTGGGTGTTCATCCCAACCTACCTTGAAAGTTTGAAGGTTGTCAAAGTGGAATGAATTATCCATGACTCAATCGTGTCGAGGGAGAGATTCGGGATATCTCCACGGTGAAAGAGTATATGAAGTCTCCAACTTCGCATCAATGACTTAGAACAATCATCCAGTCTCAGTCTCTCTCTTCCTATCTCATTAAAACTTCTCAAGTTCACAATTAATACCATCAAAACTTCAAAATGTATATTACTTCCCTTCTTTCCAGCCTCTTGTTGAGCTCCACCATTGTGGGAGCAGCTACAATCCCCCGCAACTTGGACGAGTCCAAGATCATTCTCTTCGGCGAAAATGGCCGCACAGAAGTCATGGACAAAGCCGAATTCTGGAAGCACCACCACCACCATCGTCACAACATCACTCAAGCGCCTGGTCCTATTGTAGGCTACAATGGAACTTCGTTCTTCAACGGAACCTCAGGCCACTACCCATCATCATCTTTGGCCAAGCGTGGTTGCAAGACAGCAACCGTCGTTCGCGAGAACCCTGATGAGACATTCTTGAACTGGGACGTGCCTATGTCCTCCGTCGTCAAGGCAGGTTCAACCACTTCCACCGTTGCCGTCACACAAGGATACTCAATCGCAAATGCTATCAGCGTCAGTGCTAGCGCTTCTTTCACCCTTATCGAAGATTTCCTCACAACCAGTTTTGGTATCTCCTACACAGAGACATGGACTTCCACCTACACTGCTGCCTACACATACACCGTCCCAGCTGGCAAATACGGAGCCGTCGTTTCCAACCCTTACACTCTCCGAAAATCTGGCTACATTGACAGTGGATGCGTTGGTAACCCCTCAGAGACTGATACTTACCAAGCTGATAGCTACTCAAGCCAGGCTTATGGAGGATTGAGCTGGGTTTCTGGAACTATCAGTCTTTGCACCGGAGACACTTACCCACTCCCAAGATGCCTTGGCGGTGGTGTTATCAATTAGGAGGAAAATGAGTTTGTCCTTGTGAAATGGTGGCTCAATACTAAGATCTCTGTTGGAGCCTGTTAACAGAATGTCGTATGTACTATTAGAAGGAGGAAAGGGATGTGCCAGTTTGCATTAGAGAGATAAATTAAGATAATGCAAGACTTAATGGAATGAATACCCCGTGTCTATCTTTCCCCGCGATGCAATATTTGGTGTGAACTTCATAGCATGTCTCTACGATACCCACCCGAGGACTTGATGGAAAGATGCATAGATTGGCTGAGAAGCATTCACGCAGACATGTCGTACCTAGGTATGTGAAAGAATGTTAAGATACCGGAAAACCTGCTTCCGCATAGTGAATCTAAAAATTCTGACTGAAAGTTTGGATGTAAGCCCTACATGGTTTCAAACACTACAGCATTCAAAGTGCATTGAGGATGTCAAGAATTTTAAATCATTTAATTAATTTCTGAGGCCCAAACCTCTTAGTTGCCGGACTACAGTCTGCACTCTAGGAGACCATGGAAAAGCAAAAAATAATGATAGCCATAAATTCAGTAATCCCAACTTTGTAGGGAATCATATGTGAACCATGTAAACCTTCCACCAACTCCATGCCTACATACAATATAAACACCATTTTACCCATCCCTAAATATCTAAGTTTTAATTATGAAAAGTGTAATCCCTCCTCATTGAATGCAAACAGCAATCTGAGGAAGTCGTTCTCATCGCATTTTCCGGCACGGGTGTCAGCCAATTCAGTTACATCCTCTAGAACCTTGCGTATCTTCTCTCGAACGAGTTCTGCTACTCGAGTTTTGGGTACTTTGCTCTTGGTTTTAGGCTTATTGGTTCCCTTGAGTTCCTGAAAGAAAGATGGCATTTCTTCATCAAAAACCTCCTCGCCCTTTTCCACATCCATTCCTCCCCATTCTTCTTCCCCCTCCTCGGCAATTGGGGCATCGTCCAGATCCATATCCTCGTCTTCATCTTCGACTGGGGTTTCATCAAGAGCGATATTGTTCGTCGAGCAATAAACTCGATAATTCCTCTCACACATTGCAAGTACTTGCTTCATTCCGAGCCAACTAGCCCTCATAGTTCTGTTCTTTCTAACAAAGCATATTCTAAGCATGCCATCCCATTCTTCCCAACTAACTCCTGGACGCTCTTTACCTGTTTTGGGCTCGATTCGAACAACAGAAGACTCGACCTGTGGGGGTGGTCTGAAATTATTCTTGCCAACCTTCATAATGTGTGTAATTTTGGCGAAGAATTGGGCATTGACAGACAATCGGCAGTAAAGTGAATCACCTGGGCGCGCAGTAAGACGGAGAGCGAATTCGCGCTGGAACATGAGAACACTGCATCGTGGTGGGTTTGGCAGGGAGAGGAGTTTGAAGACAAGTGGTGATGAAATCTGTTTGAGTGTTAGATCTTCTAACAAATCTGAGCAAACGAAATGGAAAAATGCATACCTGATAAGGAGTGTTACTTATGCACACATCAAAATGTGGCAGTTCAGTCTTAATCACATCACCCAAAAGAACTTCCAATCTTTTCTGTTCTGGCTTTCCTTGTACTCTCTTTGTGACTTCTGCAGCCATTCTAGGATCTACTTCCACAGCTATGACTTTCTTTGCGCTTTCTAATATCCTTACAGTCAAATTTCCTGTACCTGGACCGACTTCGAGGACTGTATCTGTAGGTTTGAGATTCGCCTTCTTCACGATAGCTTCTGCGACACCAGGATTTTTAAGAATATGCTGTCCATAGTCTTTGTTGTGCTTGAACGAATTGGTCAATGCAGCAGCCTTTTCGTAAGGTGTACCAGCAGCGGCAGCATTGCGCTTGCCAGTCTTTGCTTTAGGCATGTTGAAGATTTGTGGTGTGGAGAAGATAGTCGAAATATAAAATTTGGTAAAATAAATTTGTTTGTCGCCTTATCGGCTGGATTGATAACGATCACGTGCTGTGGAGAAACCTGAGCCATCTTTCCAGCGCTAGTACTGCTAGTTAATCACATAAGCCAATCAGAATCCTGGCATCGTTATTGATGATCGAGAGAAGGTGTGTGCCTCGAATTCAAGGCTAATAAGCCTAAAGTATCTCAGTATGTAATCACCGAAGGAGATATGGTGATAACATTTCTACCGAGGCCGATTTGGTCGATATGACCAAAACCCTAAAATTAGATTTCTATCTAATGCAAAAAAAGTTTTTAGAATTTGTATGGTGTGGCTATAGAAATCTTAAAAAAAAAATTGTATTATATAGAATTATGTAGATTATATTTTTTTTATATAGAAAATACCATATAATTAGAAACCCCTTATTATTGATATTATTATTATAATTTTAAAATTCATTTCAGAAATTGAATCGCTTACGCTTTGGGGAGTGTTCATATACAATACGAAATCTCTATCTAAAGCTACCGTATTCATTTGGAAAATTCGAAAAAGCCTAGCAAGGATGCTCAATTTTAGGGCTAATGAACTTGCCTTTAGATTAATTAAAATACTTCAAAATTAAATTATTTAATAGAAATACTTGTTTCAAGTATGACTCTCTACAGGGTATAGCGGGAAGCATAGGGTAGAATATGAGGGCATTCGGAGATCAATTCTATTAAGTGTAGTGTAGCTAGCTATGAGAGAAAGAGCTCTGATATTGTGACACTTTGCCTTAGAAGAACTGCGAGAGCAGGGTACAATTTATCCTTAGAATCTACAACTACAGAAACGAGAGCAAAGCGCTGTAGAGCTCTCCTATATACTAACTATGTACACGTGATCGCGCACGTGAGCGATCGCAATTGCGATTGGGTACGATCCGTGACAGATATAAGCCAGAGCTCTTACTAGTACTAATTAAGGCTAGCTCCCCCTGCTCTAGCACTCACGTGAACCATACTTTCAACAATACTAGGTATTTAATGAATAATCCATCGAATTAACAAATTAAACAACTCTGATAATTACCACAACCCTAACCCACGATGAGCTTAAATTGTTAATCCTTGCTAGGCTTTTCCGAATTTTCCAAATGAATGCGGTAATATAACATGGTTTGTGATGTTGTTCACAAGCTCGACAATCTCACATAAATGAATATTGATTATATTTCCTCCCTCCCATCCAATCCCTCGATCCCGGCCTCAATCCGGTCGTCAACCTCCATTCTTCCAAACGCCCTCTTGACCTCTCCTTCCCAGTCACTCCACGCAACAATAATCCATTCCAGTGCACCAACAATATAAAGGGCGATACACTGACCAACCCACAGTCCTCCCAATCCCCGTCCATGAAACGCCAGCCAGATACCCAATGGTAGCGCACCGCAATAATAACTAACAAAATTGACTGCGGCACCAACATGCTGTCTTCCCATACCTCTCAAACTTCCTCCACAACTCCCATTAAGCCCATCCGCTATCTGAAACAAAGCAACATACGGCATGACCTCAGCGGTTAACTTGATAACTCTCAAATCATCGTTGAATATCCTGGCGTAGAAATTCTTCACACTCATAAGAACAATCAAAACAAGTAGTCCCATAATCATACTTAGCCAAGCCGCCACATTCGCCGCTCTAGCTGCTCCTTTTGCGTTTCTTGCTCCTAGCAAATTTCCAACGCGTGAACTGGCTGCTACACCGATACCAAAGGGTATTGTATTCATCACTTGATCGGTCGTCATAATGACACTTTGGGCAGCCAAAGGGATAGTACCTAGTCGACCGGCAGCCAAAGCGACGATTTCAAAAGCCCACCATTCGGTACCGACGTGGATAACTCCGAGAAGTGCAAGACGGGAAAACGTTCCGAGGTTATGAAGTGATTGGATGGTGAAACCGCCCCAGCATTGAGATCCGGTTATGAAGCGGGAGTAGAGGACTAGAAGGAGAAATGAGAGCCAATAGGAGAGACCTGTAGCGAGGGGAGCGCCAATGAGACCTAAATTGAAGGTGTGGATGAAGAGGTAATTGAGACCGGCGGAGAGGGGGGAGGTAATTAAAAGAACGTAAGTGCCTGGCCGCATGATCTCTGTACAAAAAATTAGATACTGGTAACAGTGAAAGAAAGAAAGTGGAAAGTATTAAGTAATACCTTGTGCTTGTAGATACTTCTTCATAGCTTCAAAGTAAACATATCCTAATCCACCTGGAATCAACGCAGTCAAGAACCTAGCACTATCCACACAAATGTATTCTTCCTGTCCCAACAACCTAAAAATGGGAGCGGAGCAAGCCCAAAGTATAGCAACTGGTATGTAAAAAGCAGTTAAAACAAAGAAACATCGCTGTAACAATACACCCAAATCGTGCGGGTTTTTACTTCCAGTGAACGAAGACGATGCCAATGTATCGAGAGCAGTCGTTCCGCCAAGCGCGATGAGCCATGCCGTAGACATTGCAAACATGTAACTGAAAGCTGCAGTCGCTAGAGCTTCAGGACTTAATCGTCCAACTATCAGGACCGAGATTGTTTGTAGAGAGTTCTGCAATGCGTATGCGAGGATGACAGGAACCGAGCCTCGCAACAGGAGTAAAAATTCGGCAAGCCATCTTTTGGCTGGAGTTGTATCATCGTCTTCTAGCTCGTAGGTCTCTCCTACGTCGGTAGATCGGGGGAGAAGGGAAGATTGTTCGTTTGGAGGTGTGGATGTTGGCGAGGTATTGGCTGAAGGTCGGCAGACCTTCGGAAGCCATGATGACTTGGAATCGTTTTGGTCACTCATCGTATACAGCCACCTAATTGAGTACCAGTAGATCTATAGAAAAAAGCGAATGAAGAACAAGTTTACTACTGGCCCATTTCACGAAAGTGAAGGCAAAATATGAGATATATGAGAAGGTGGGATGGGGAATAACCACTGAGCATCACTGCCTATTTGGTGTGGAAATCGAAATGCATGTTTGATATCGGGATTGCCACCGATTAACAAGATGCAATGACAGAATATTTGCATCAGAACATCTGGAAACAGAAGGAGAGAAGATACCGTACAAATCAACCTACACAGATATGCAGGTACATCATTACCAATTGACAAATTAACGGACGTAAGAAGTACCTCATCTATGAACTGTACAAACGCCGAGGGGATCAAAACTTATCCATCATAGATTTGTCAAAGGGTTTAAACCAAGGATATACAAGTAATGGAACACGGGGACGGAAATATGCATTGCTGAGGCTTCTTGCAGCTTCGTTTGACGCCAAAAATGCATGAGCAAGTTTGAAAGATGCCATTGAGGCATTTGTAAATCCATAGATAGACATATAAAAGAAAATCAAGGAAATTCGTTGGTTGACGTGAAGATGCATATAGATTGAGTGTCGAATGAGTAGAGGAATTCTTATCTGGCCATGGAAGAAGGATTGCAGTTGTTATCTTGTCGCTTCTCGTAATAGCTTCATCAGACTTCGCACGTGATGAGCCGGCGATAACGTATTGAAAAAGATTATGCTGACTTTCTGTGTTGACAAATGCCGAAGGTTAAAAGGAACTAGATCCAGCGATAGATTAAATTGGACCTGATGAACCCCAAATCTTATTAGATGAACATATAGAATATAAACTCCAGGCGGATATCTACAGATTGTGATCGCGTTTCCACTCACCTCGCTTCGAACGGTACTCAAGCACAAGCACCGAGTACAACATCTTTGGATCCACCACTGTTATCGATATCAAAATCCATGAATACTTCGCTCCAATCAAATTAGGCTCATCGCCACTGAATGAGTACATAGGTGGTATATTGAGGTCCGCTGCATGAACAATTCATGGCTTCAATCACAACATTAATCCTCAACATTGCTGAGGTCATGGAAGTGGAGCAAAGTCATTTCATTGACACATCGATTCATATACACACAAGATAACCTTATCTGACTTGTACAGCCCTACGAAACCGTTCCCGCTTTAGCCCCCAAACTTTAGCTCCACCTGACTAATCCGGGGTAGAGCCTCCACTAAGGGTTCCTTTTCTTCGAAGATATTGTTTCCTTGAGGTTGCATACATGCTATACAATACCACTTATAATTAAACGGAAAATTTCATGGGCTTAAGATTCCTCTTGGCAAAAGCTGTTGCATTCGGACCCGTGGATTGCTGAACAGCAACGCATCCACCGAAAGGTCCCGCATTCGATGGGTTCACAACCTTGACCATACAGACATTGGATTGTCCTGCCACAGTCCCGGTACAAGTTACACCAGCCGGAATATCTACACTGAATGGCTGCATAACTGGTTAGCAAATATTGAGAAAAGGGATGATAGGAACCCAGTATCTCACATAGTCTTCGTTGATATTGGAGGCTCTTTTCATCAAACCAATGCTTCTCATAACCCGCTCCCATCTTGTTTGTTTAGCCTTCTTTATGTTTCCCCTCCTTCCTGGTATTTGAGTAGTAACCACGGCTTTGATTGCATCCGAAAAATCGCCTTTTCCGGTAGTGTCAACCATTGCTGTAAGAGGCTACGCACGTATCAGCGAATACATTTCTTAGCAATACGGAAAATTGTATACATACACCTGCACCGTCGGAAGTCACAATATGGAAAGTACCCGAGATAGATGCATTATCGGTACTTATCTGTGGAAGTGTGTTGCCCGAAAGAGCCATTGACTTAGTCACACCGGACTCTGCTTTGTTTCTTCCTGCAGCCTTGAAACTGTTAACTGATAGTTGACGTACGGGGTGACAAGTAGTATCAATACCTCTGTTTGTCCACAATCATTACTACCAATGTCGAATACCGTAGTATCGAGCTCTGTTTTAGAGTTTGACCCAGTATCTGCAACAACAGCTCCTTTGATTCCTAGGGCAGTGCCGTTTCCACCGAGATTTCCAGTTACAACTGCAATTTTTCCATGGGCCACCACAAGAGGGCTCAGGGCAAGGAGACCAATGACAATAGTTGGTGTGTACATGATGGTGTGTGGACACGAAATGCGAATTTCTTTTTAAAAGAGTAAGATAAGGTATTGTGGATGTTGAGGAGGAAAGTTCTGGAAAATAAATAGTTATACAAAAAAACACTCGGAAAGGAAAAGACACAGCCTGCTATGCCGAAGGGAAGAGAGAGATTGAATCGATAGACAGAAAGAATTGGAGGAATTTCCTTTTATCTTATACAAAACTTGCAAGTATGCCACCACCACAAGAGCCCAATATGAATCTGCAGCTCTTCCGATGTGTCTCATACATACACCAGCGGTAATGGAGTACGCTAAATGGTGTCGCAGGTTGCCTAGATGATATTAAAAAGATACAGAGTATGCAAATCAAGACTCCTGAGCACTCGCCAACTGTTTAAGCGATGTCTTTATTGGATGAAAGGTGTCAGGAAAACGAATATGGATCTGAAAATATGGGTTTAAATTAAGTGTTGAAAGGATGGACACTCTAGGAGTGTTTGTTTTGCATGATAAATCGATAGCTATCCATAAGCAAACCAACTGTCGGCTTATTGCGAGACTACATGTCATTCAGATCGAGCAGAGCTTGAACATTTACCTCTACACTGGCACTTGAAGATGCTGACCCTGGCGCCAGGAAGGCTTCGAACTCGAGCTCCCAAAATGATAAACCCCAATAGAATCGTTCAATCAATGCAGGAATAAAACTGAAGTTCGCTTATCATTCTAGCTTCAACATACCGAGAACTTGGCATCTCAAGCTACTTTCATAAGCAAATTAAAGACAAATGTCAAGCATTTAAATTTTAGTCAACTGTTTACGCTACACCTCAAATTGGATTAAGGTTAATTGGTGAAGACAAAATGGCTCTATCTCGTCTCATCACTAGATATAAAGTAACCACTCGATGTTAATGTCAAGATTTGGGCTGAGACGTAGATTGTCTGAAGATAGCATAGTCGAGTCCCGGAAAAGATGTCCACCAGGGTCATGAGATACCGAGGCCCATTTGAATCATTTTGTCAATTTTTTAAAAAATAGAATTCTGCCTGGTGCAAAAAATTTTTCTATAATTTGTATGGTGTGTATATAGAAATCTTAGAAAGAAAAATTGTATTATATAGAACTCTAAAAAGTATAATAATATTATAAAAAAAATTATATTATTAAAAGCTTTTATTATTAATATTATTAATATAATTTTAAAATCTATTTTAGAATCTTTTATAAAAAATATACTAATATTTAAATTCTAATTATTGTTTTTAATTAAAAATAATATAATAAATATATTTTTTTAAATATATATATAATATTTCTATATTTATATAATCCATTAGTAGTGAATTATATGATCAAATTATATAATTGTTGTTTATAAGCTTTCGAAAAGCAAACAGTTATATATACGAAAACGGCTATATATACAAAAACGGCTATATATATATATGAAAATGGTTATAAATCTGAAAACAGATTATAAAATAAAGAATATAAATGAGAGCTTTATTTTAAAGAAATAATTGAATTAGAAAGAGATCTATGAGAGATTAACGAAAGCGGAAAGACTAGATTAGTAGAAAAAAGCATAAAATAAGGCCTTTTCCCCTTGAATATAGAATAAGAATTATCAATATCATACTCTGTCGTAGGTCGTAGGCTAATATATTAGTATTCGATATACGTAGAATATAAGAAGAAATCGACTAATATTAGTCTATTTTGGGAAGCTGGCTCAGGTTAACAACTAAAAAGCAATGAAAACACATGATATTTATGAATTTGAGTATGATATTGATAATTCTTATTCTATATTCAAAGGGAAAAGGCCTTATTTTATGCTTTTTTCTATTAATCTAGTTTTTTCGCTTTCGTTAATCTTTCGTAGATCTCTTTTTAATTCAGTTATTTCTTTGGAATAAAGCTTTTATTTGTATTCTTTATTTTATAGTTTGTTTTTGGATTTATGGCTGTTTTTATATATATATATAGTCGTTTTTGTATATATGGTTGTTTTCGTATATATGGCTGTTTGTTTTTCGAAAGCTTATAAACAACGATTATGTGATTTGATCATGTAATTCGCTACTGGTGGATTATATAAATATAGAAATATTATATATATATTCAAAAAAATATATTTATTATATTATTTTTAATTAAAAATAATAGTCCCCTTTAATATATATTATTTTTTTAATTATTTATATATATATATTTATATATTAGTCTTATTAAAAATCTGTTTTTTATAGAAAAAGAATATTAATATATATTTTTATTAATTTTATTAAAAACCTACTTTATAGAAAAAGAATATTAATATTTTATAATAATATTTATTTATTTTTCTAATAATTATTATAATTTTGAATTATATTAATGAATTTTGATAATTTGATTCTTTTTAATAGTTTAATTAAATCATTAGTAATTTGATTTTTTATAAAAATCTATATTAAATCTAAATATTCTTTATTTATAAAATCTCTTATATAATAATATTTAGTATTAATATATTTGCTTTTATTGTGATATATAGGATTTTTAGATATAGTTTTAGCTAATATATTATTTGTATATAATAGGAATTTCTTTTATCTATATTAATTTAATTCCTGTAAAATATGTTTTAAATATATAGCTTCTCTAACAGCTAAATTTATAGAAATTAGCTTGGATTCTGTTGTATTTTGTACTATAACAGATTGTAATTTAGTTCTCCAATTAATTGGGCTATTAGTAAATAAAAATATATATTTACTAATAGATTTAGCAGAGTTTTTATTTTCTGTATAATCTGCATTGTAATATTCTTTTATATAATTATTATAATCCTTTTTATATATTGTTTTTAAGGTTTTAGTATTCTTTAAATATTTAAATATTCTTTTTATAACTATTATATGATTATTATTAGAATTAAATATATATCTAACTAATTTTAATATAGAATAAATAATATCCCATTTAATTCCTAGGGCTAAATAGAGTAGTTTCCCTATTGCTTTTTGAGCTCATTTTATTTTATTTAAATCGGCTTTATTTAGATTTATTTTAATATTATTTTTAGTGATTATAAATATAGCTACAGGGGTGCAATCCTTTAGTTTTAGATCTTTTAGATATTTATCTATATATTCTTTTTGATATAATTTAATAGAATCTTTATTTAATTTTATTTGAATATCTAAATAGTTTTTTATTGGACCTAGATCTTTTAGATCTAAATAATTTTTAAGATTTTTTATAAAATCTTTAATTAGAACCTCACTAGAGCCTACAATAGTAATATTATTAACAAATATATTTAATATTAATCCTGAATATTTATTTATAAATATACATTCGTTTGTTTTTATATTAATAAAATTTAATTTATTTAATATACTTTTTAATATAGTATACCAGATTCTAGCAGATTGTTTTAATCCATATAGAGCTTTATTTAACTTTAATATTATATTATTATTTTGATATATTTCAGGGGTTTTGATATATATATTTTTATTAATATCTCCTTGTACAAAAGTTAATATTATATCTATTTTATATATATACTACCCTTTATTTATTGTTAGTGCAAATATCAATTTCCAGATCATTTGCTTTATTACACTAGCAAAAGTATTTAAATAATCTAATCCATATAATTGTTCAAACCCTTTAACTATATATCTAACTTTAAATTCAATATTATCATTAGATAAATATTTAATTTTATAAATTTATTTAATCTTTAAGATATTTAGCTCTTTTATATTATTATTCTTTTTAATAATATCCTAGGTATTATTCTTTTCTAGGGTTTTTATTTCATATTTCATAGCCTTTTCCCAATTTTCTTTTTAATCAGAATTTATAGCTTATAAATATGTTTCAGGAGTTATTAAACTTTTATTATAAGGTTTTTTTATTATTACTTTTTTATTAGTTTTTATATTAAAATATAATAATATATTTTCTTTATATTGATTGTCATCAATATTATTTAATTTAAATTTATAATTTTGATTTTCTAATTCTACATATTGTAAATAAGTGGGATTATATATATCTAATTGCAATTCTACCCTTTGCGTATGCTTAGATTGCCTAATAGAGATAGGCAAATTAGAATTAAATAGTATTTCAATCATTAATTTGCTTTTATTACTAATATTTGAACTATTTGAATTGTTATTTTTATTTAAATTTTTATATATATTATTATATATATTTACTTCTTCTTTTTGATCATCAGAATTAAAGTTTTCTTTTAATTTTTCTAATAGATCTTCTCTAATAAGATTATTATTAATATTATTATTATAATATAGTATATCTTCTTTAATAATAAAATCACTTAAACTTATTATTTTATTCCTATTAGGAATATAAAATAATGAATTTTTCGAGAATTCAAATTTTACTAGAATTCCTTTTTCTGATTTATAATCAAATTTATTATCTCTTTTTTCTTTATATTTTAATATATATTTAAGAGATCCTAGAATCCTAATATAATTTATATTAGGTTTTTTATTATATAATAATTTAAAAGACAAGCTTTTTATAATTCTATTATAATATCTATTTTTAATATAAATTATTCCTTTTAATATATAAGACCATAGAAATTTTGGTAGATTTTTATCTTTTATAAATATTAGTATTCTTTCTACTAAATATCTATTTAATTTTTTGGTTATTTTATTCTGGGAGTGATAATAAGAGCTTATATATTTTAATATAATACCTTTAGATTTAGCAAATAAATTCCATTAATTCGAATTAAATTCTTTAGTATTATCTAATTTTATTACTTTTATTTTAATATTAAATTAATTATATATCAAATAAAATATTTCTTTTAATATATTAAAAGTATTTGATTTATATTTTATAGAATATACTTATATGTCTCGTGTAGCCCAATTAGTAAAAGTAATAAAATATTTTTCTTCTTTTAATTCTAGTGTTTTTATTGATTTACAAATATTAGTGCTAATTTTATCAAATTTATTTAATTTCAAATTTGAAAGGGATTTACTAATATTTTGAGTTATTTTACTATATATATAGATTTCACAATAATTTAAATCTATTTTAGAATTTTTTAAATCTAGTGTTTTTATAATATAATCTTTATTTATATAATTTAAACGCTTATGTCATAGGTCTAAGTTCATATTATTTGATTCTATTTTAGATTTAGATTCTTTTTTAGATTTAGATTCCTTTTTAAATTCATTTATTTAATCTATTTTAGGATCTTTATTATTATTATAAATAATATTCTTATTTTGATTTAATAATTCATAATTTATATTACATTCTAAGTAGAAAGCGTTATCAATCCATTTAGCATTCGCTTTTATATTTAAAATTTTATTTGAAAATTTATAAATATTTCCTGGGGGTAGTATTTCACTAACCCATCCCTTTTTAGCGGCTTATTTAGTACTAATTAAGGTTGATTTTAATAATGAAATATGCTTTATTATTTAAATAAATAATTTTTTATTATTTATAATAATAGAAATATCCCCATACCCTAAAATTAATATAGATTCTCTATTAGCTATATTTGCGTGTCTTAGAACTTTATATTCTTTATAATTTATAAATTAATTTTTATTTAGGTAGTAGTGCTTTGTAGCACCTGAATCTATTATAATATTATTTTTAGATTTATTAGTATAATTTACTAGTATGGATATAGTTATAATATTATTTTCATATTTAGGGCTTGATGCTATTTCATAATTTATTGGAGAGGCCTGGTTAATCTCTTCAATATTAGAGCTATTTTTATAATTTTTATTATTTTTATTATTTTTATTATAATTTTTATTATTTTTATTATAATTTTTATAATTTTTATTATGTTTTTAATTGGAATTTTTATTATTTTTATTCTTATTATAAATTCTATTTGATTTTTTAAAATTATTTAACTCTTTTGTTATTTTATACAATTTATTATTTAATTTATTACTATATTTAAATGAATTATTAACTCTTTTATAATCTTTATTATAGAGTTTTAAGTACTTTTTGAAATACTTTTCCTTTAAATACCCCTTTTTAGTACAAAATATACAATTTGGAATAATATTTTATAATTTTATAATTCTATTAGACTTTATAGAACCTTTTATTTTTGATTCTTCGAATATTAATTTAGATATTAGTTTATTTAAATCAATATTATTATTATTATTTAGGTTTTTTGAAAGTTCTTCGGTTTTTCTAGATTTGAATAAATCAAAAGATTTATTTAATCTATTAAATACAATTTATATTATATAAGCTTTTTACAATTCAAATTTTAATTCTTTTAAATATATATATAATGATATTATATGATTTGTATATTCATTTATAGTATTAAAATCATTATAATTTGATTCTATTAATTTATTAAAATATCGATCTATTATATTGAGTGAAATTTCACCATAAATCTTATTTATAGTATCCCAAAATTCTTTTGAATTAATTTTATTCTTGAATTTTTTGATTAAATTCATAAAAATTATTATATTTATAGTTACTAAGGTTCTATTAGATTTATTTTCATATTCCTTCATTTTTTTAATGTATTTTAGATAAATTTCTTTCAAAATAGATATACTATTTTTTTTAAAATAGTATTTTTTTTTGAAACCTTTTTCTGAATTGTTTATATAGGGCATAAAACCATTAGCTATTAAAAAGAGTTTAGATTTTGTATACCATTCTATATAATTAAAATGATTATTCAATTTAGAATCTATATATTTGATTTTTTGATTTATATTTATATATTTTTATAAATATTTTATTATAATATAATAAATACTATATAATTAGAATCTTTATATAACTTTTATAAAGCTTTATTTCAGAAAATAATTAAATTTTAGCTGCCATTTTTTAATATAAATCTATATAAATCCTTATATATAAATTTATTCAAGCTAGGGTATCTTTGTATGAGATATATTACTATACAATCCGCTATGGATGATGTATATGTATATGTATAGCTTCTAGAAATCTAATTTTATTTTTCAATTAGGTTTAGTTTTAGGGATATAGGCTAATATAGGCTAAAAGAGCTTAGTATATTAATAAATATTTATATTTATATATATTAATATAAAGAGATATATATAGAATGATCACTTTATATCTCTTGATATAAACCTATAATTATAAGGAATTTGATATTCGCCTAGACAATCTAATTCCTTATTAATTATATTATTTATAAGATCAATATTTCCAAATTCAAAATCAAATAAATTCAAATTCATATCTATTTGTTGAAATATAGTGGCGTTTTTTATATAATAAGGGGACTAAGCATTCTATTGCGTAAAATTCGATATAATAGTTTCTATATTATAATTATATAATATAGTAATATTATATGTTGAATTTTCAATGCCCAATTGATTTAGTTCAGCTTGAATTTTGTTTCCTTATACTTTTGGATAATATTTAACTATTATTTGAAATTCTATTTTAATAATAAGATTATTATTATTATAGATTTCCTTCTTGTTTTTGTATTAAATCACTTTGTATTCCCTATTATTCAAATTCTTTTTGAATTTTTTAATGGTTTTTATAGGTGTATTTTCGTTTATAAGATCCATCTATGATATATAATTTATATTATATTATTCGATATATTTTCGAATATAGGGATTCGATATAATCTTAGTCATTTGGCCTTTCTTTTTGTTAATCTGAATATTAAATTGATATTTTGATTTTCAATTTGAATTAGATTTGTATTCGAATTTAGTCCTTTTTTAATAAAAGCGCTTTGAATATATGTAGAATTCTAGGCTTTTTTGATAATAAGATTTGGGTTGTTAAAAACAGTTTTTGGATTTAGATTATAATATATAATTAAATTATAATTAGAATCTGATATGCCTAGTTGATTTAATTCGGCTTGGCTTTCGTTTTTCTAAGCTATTGGATAATATTCAATCCTTATTGTATATATAATATAATAATATATATTATTTATATATTGTTCTCTTTTCTTTTCATATTGGATTATGTTGTATTCCCTATTATTCAATGTTCTTTTGTATCCCTTTATTGTCCAATCAGGGAAATTTTCAATTAATTCCATATATATTATAGGATCGATAGTGTATATTAGGTTCGCAGACGTATATATAGATCGACAACGTATATATTGCGTGTATATAGGGTTCGCAGATGTATATATGGATTGACGATGTATATATAGTGTGTATATAGAGTTGGCAGACGTATATATTTGTCGACAAGGGTTCGTATATAGGCGACGACTAGCTTAATGCCTCCGGTGAGGTGTGATATTCAAGCTCTAATGCACCCGGTGATATGTAGTAAGGGAACTACTATACACCCGGTGATGTGTAGTATTGATATTGTTATATATGTATATGTACGTATATATATATAGGCATATGACTTAAATATGATTTCGGGGTTGATTTGTATTCGTACTAGTGTATGTAGCGCTTAGGTGACGTGTATAGCGTCTGAATTGAGTGAATATATATCAACTCAATGGATTTTAGATGCGATTCGTTGAATTCTCGAATTTCGGGTGCTTTTTCAACTGTTTTTAAATCTATTTTGCTCTTTCCTTGCTTTTTCGAATCGAATATCGATGTGTATAAACTTGTATTTAGTTGTATTTATAAGATACCAAGCTCATAACCTGTCGTAGGTCATAGATTAATATATTAATATTTGATATATGTAGAATATAAGAAGAAATCGACTAATATTAGTCTATTTTGGGAAGCTGGCTTAGATTAACAATTAAAAAGTAATGAAAACATATGATATTTATGAATTTGAATATAATATTGATAATTCTTATTTTATATTTAAGGGGAAAAGGTCTTATTTTATGCTTTTTTCTATTAATCTAGTTTTTCCACTTTTGTTAATCTTTTATAGATCTCTTCCTAATCCAGCCATTCCTTTGGAATAAAGCTCTCATTTATATTCTTTATTTTATAGTCTGTTTTCGGATTTATGGCTGTTTTCATATATAT